>JAVJIF010002076.1:72500-347750 GCA_038442645.1 Agave tequilana | reverse complement strand
ATACAGAGTTTCAAAGGAGTTTACTAACTATGATCCAAGTTATATCTATTAGCCAGTAGCCTCCATGCAGATTATTTTGAAGGCTAGAAAACAATCTGGTCATGTTGTGCAGAGAAAAGAGACACGATCTCGTATGTGTCTATATATGTTGTCTGTCTGTCTGTCTGTCTATGTTTTACTTTTATGCTCCACTTTCTCTAAAATAAGTATTTTCCTGCTTCTTTTAATGTAAATAATATTCAAATTGTGTTTCCATGGTTATGATTATTTCCTTTGACTTGTCTAGTTCCTGAGCTTCCTGTGATAAAGACATGGAATAAATTTGTTGTGTGTGATCAACAGTACTTATAGGAATTTATCCTTTCATTTTCTATGTAATTAATCTCTCGATTTGGCAATTTTCAATTTGGTCAGGATGTTACACAAAGTGTTGGGCTCCTTCCACAAACAGGTTGTGATGATATAATGGTGCCAGTGGAAAGTTTAACACCTAGTTCCGTCTATTTGTTTGTGATTCATCGTCTTTTCAGTGGTAAACTCTTATTTTACATGTAATTAAATGTGAAATGTAAATCAGACAAGATTTATTTTCTATAATATTGATTTTCTTTTCTTTCTTCTTCTTTTTGAAACTACGATGCTGCTTGCTTGTTACGGTGGATTATAAGTTCGATCCGTCGACTGGTGTATTTGCAAGATTATTGCGCAATGGTGAAAAACAATTCTCGACCAATTTGTCTACTCTCTTAAGATGGTCCCCTTTTTCTTCAGAATCTGAGCTGTTGGAGCAAGTCAGCTTTATAAGACTTGCTAAAATTTGATATAGCCTCCTTTACACGCTATTCTTTCACTATTTCTTTTTTTGCTGCAGATTAAGTGCATCTCTTTCTCTTATCTAGTTATTATTTCATTCCTTATGCAGTTTATTGGCCATGGATATTCTAAGTTATTTATGGCTACTCTAAACTAGCTAGTTCTGCACAAGTAGAAACTAAGTAATCACATCCAATATGTTCCACAGAAATTGTTATATCCTTTTTGTACTATATTTTCAGACAAATCTGCTGCTAACAAAATTTTAAATTTACTCTTCCTTTGGATTTAATGAGCAGTTAATGACATAGGACACCATGGAACAAAGTAATCATTTTCAATCTATGGTATAACGACGATAGAGATATGGAACTTGATTTTGAATCTGTCCGAAGGTTAGCACTAAACATCTACCTTCTACATGTAGCTATTTCATGTGAATATTTTCTTGTGACTGGAATGCCCATGTTTCTGGAGGCTTGTAATTACAATATGTATTTTTGCCAAGAAAGTTTTAACCCATTTTTTTTGTCTCTCATACTTGTCCATTGGCAGCCAAAATATTCAATAGTAGTGCCTTCTTATCTGTGAGATACTAATATTGCTCTCCTGCTTTTTCTTAGTCATCCTTCCTAATCTTCTATATCAACTCAAATAATTTCCATATTTTCACTCTGTATGTTCACTTTAATTAATGGATTTGTTTTAACTTGTTATTTTTTCTCCTGTGATAGGATATCTTGATCAATAAAACACAAAAGAAAATGGTCAAAAACGAGTTGCCCCGGAAAAACATTGCGAGGAGACTTCAGTATTCTCTTCGGGTTCCCTGAATGTTATTGAGAGTGACCATTGAAACATGCCTAACTTTCACCTAGTTATGGTTAGCATTGTCTCTTCATGTAATGATTTGCGTTGTTCTTTGGAAGCTTGAATATTCCATGTAATAGTGTTAGGATTATGACGTGAATACATCGTGAAGATTGATTAATGTCAGATTTGACAGTTTCCTTTTCTGAATCTGTTTTCACTCCTAGTTGGATTCATGTTTCCTTTATTCTGATTGAAGGTGTTTTGAGTCCAAGTTGGATTCAAGTTTTCTTTATTCTAATTGAATGAGTTTGTTTAGGATTAGGAGAGTTTTATGGTCTATAAATAATCCATTAGGGGTGACCTTCAATTTATTCTAAGAAAATCCTATGAATTTGTAATTCCTAAGGGTGTAATTCATTAAGGTGAGAAATTCGTGAGAGAAGCTTAGCCATAAGGGTTCGCTGTTCTTGGCGGCAATCAAAAGCTTGTAACTTTTCTGCGTGAGGTGTAAGTAATTCTTATTGTACCCCCCTAAAAAAATTTTAATAAAGTTGCTCTCCCTTCTCCTGTGGACGTACACACGATCTGTATGATCAGAGGAACCACGCTATATTGTGTGTTGGCTTTCTATCTGCTTTGGAATATCTTCTTCTTCTCCTTCAAATTGTCTTAGTAGATCCTGTGGTTCGTATCTGCTGCGCCGCCCCAGTCGATCCGGTCGTGGGGGCGTCCTCTCCTGAAATCACAACATTGGTATCAGAGCATACATATTGTTTCCCAACAATTGATATCAGAGTAAGGTAACTTGAAGATGTCTGCGATCAAGTTTGATATTCAGAAGTTCGATGGCGTCATCAATTTTAGCGGTGATAGATTAGGATGAATGCCATCTTTACCCAGAGCGGGTTGAAGAAACATTACTCGGGAGAAAAGTCGTCTCAGACATGAAGAAGAAACTTGACAAGAGTTGGATGAGAAAGCCTTGACAACTATTCAGCTTTGCTTGGCAGACGAAGTGTTGGATGAGTTTTCTATAAAGAAAACAGTGTCTTCGCTTTGGGAGCGACTTCAGGATCACCATCTGAAGAAGTCATCGGTGATTGGTTGATTCTGAGTAGCATCTCTTTCTTCTTGGCATGTATAAGGTACACCTATCAAGTCTCACATTGCAGAATTTTTCTCTACTATTAATGATCTAGATAAGATAGAGGTTAAGATAGAAGATGAGGATCAAGCACTTCTATTACTGTGTTCTTTACCTTCTTCATATAAGAGCTTTAGGGAACTATCTATGGAGGCGAGTCAACAATCAAGGTCAATGAGATCAAGGAGCATCTACTCAATAAGGACAGAATTGATGCCCAGTTGACGGTGAGTCTCATCACGATGATTCTGGGCAAGTTCATTATTTAAGGAGAAGTGTAATAATGAAAGTTTCATGGGTAACTCAAAACACAAGAATTTAACGTGCAACTATTGTCACAAAAAGGGGCACATTAGATCTGAGTGTTGGCTTCGAAAGAAACAACCGAGTGCTAATGCCACTGAACTGGTTGAAAGAAATGAAGAACAGTGCGACGTTCTATCTGTTACAGACAGACAGTTGGTAATAAAGATAGATGGGTCAGATTCTGGATGTTCGCAGCATATCAGTTCTAATAAGAAGATGTTCTCTTCATACACTTCGGTTCAATAGGGAGAAGTCTTCATGGGAATTCGGCTACAATCAAGGTGATTGGTGAAGGAACAATCCAGTTTCGGTCTCATGATGGACGCATCACTACTCTTCAAGGCGTTTGTCATGTTCTCGAATCAAGGTACAATCTCATCTCTCTTGGAGCCCTACATAGAAAAGGGTTCTGTTTTAGTTCAAAAGGTGATCTTATGGAAGTTTCCAAAGAGACCTATGTGATGTTTCAAGCCGAACGTGTTAGCAATGTGTATATGTTGCGGAATTTGGAGGTTACAGTTGGTGGATTGCAGTTATCCTCACTTCAAAAGCGATGGTTGTGGAATAATCAGAGACTACGATGGATTGGAGCTCGGATGTTCAATTCTAACCCAAAGGGAGATTGGGACTTGGTGTGCAATAAGGTAGTCCAGATCGTTACTCCTATGGTGTAGCAAATTCTCATAGATCTTGTGTAGATCAAGGAGATCATTGGGTAATAAAGTTCAGGTTGAGCATGAACTTATTTGATCTAATCAAGATGTGAACCCCCATGAGGAGGTTATGGAGAAGATGGAGTGAGATGGAGATGAAGTCAAGTTTGTTCAATTGTGCGTGGATGCAAGCACATGAAACATGATGGCTATTCTCGGACTTGAACGTCTTCAAGTCAAGAGGAGATTGTTAGGATTATGATGTGAATATGTCATGAAAGTTGATTAATGTCGGATTTGGCAGTTTTCTTTTCTGGATCTGTTTTGAGTCCGAGTTGGATTCAAGTTTCTTTTATTCTGATTGAAGGTGTTTTGAGTCCGAGTTGGATTCAAGTTTTTTTTTATTTTGATCGAAGGGGTTTGTTTTTGGTATCAGAGAATATAGATAGTTCCCCAACAATAGGTTGCTTATCAAGAGTGACCACTAAACTAAACATGTCTAGCTACAAAACCCCCCCCCCCCCCCCCCCCCCCCCCCCCCCCCACCAAAAAAAAAAAAAAAAAAAAAAAAACCAAAATAATAATAATAATAATAATAATAATAATATAATAATAATAAGATAAAAAAAAAAAGAAAAGAACAAATGAGTGCTACCACATTTTGGTGCATAGTCTGCTTATTCAAGTGGGCGCAGAATACACGCATAGTGAAACATATCACATGCTGCAATACTATAGCAAGCCTAATTTATCTGGATATTCCTGTCGTAGGATATAGCTGCGCCAAAGTTGCAGCTTTCTTGAGACCCATCATTTTTAGTTGTCATCTTCTGCTGGGATGTGCTTGTTGCAGTTGTTGCTTTTCCCTTTATGGAAAAAAAAGGAAAAAAGGGTCATGGTTGGCTGAACTGAACAATATATCATGAATTACTGTTTGCATATCCAG
The DNA here is from genome assembly GCA_038442645.1 of Agave tequilana. Classification (NCBI taxonomy): domain Eukaryota; kingdom Viridiplantae; phylum Streptophyta; class Magnoliopsida; order Asparagales; family Asparagaceae; genus Agave; species Agave tequilana. The sequence continues at coordinate 343,075 of JAVJIF010002076.1, read as the reverse complement.
AGATTCCAGTTGATGGAAAGAAGAGTCTCATGGATGCTTTTACCATTATTGTGTTAGTTGAGCTCAAGGGAAAAGTAATTAATTGAACTAAGTGAAAGAGGTGGAATTGAGAACCCGCATGTTTGCGTTGCTCTTCTCCACAGTTGCTAAACCATAGCAGTTTTTTAAGAGTTTTATCTGTATCTTGGTATACATCTGATCCTGTATTAGGAATGGAAATGTATTGAAACAGAATACAAGGTGATACAGTTGGCTGAAAAAACATAGAGAACTATTTGATTTGCATGTAAGCTTGAATTTTGTTTTCGTTTTGATTTCTGATACCTTCTGGTGGTTCAACTAGTATATCATGACAGATACTTTGGACTTAGTGAGGAAACTGAAAAACACCTAGAGGGGGGGTGAATAGGTGTGATTGCTAATCTTAAAATTTTAACTCTCTAAATGCGAAACCTAAAACAAGTGAGGCTCAACTTAGTACAATTCAACAAGTGTAGCCGAATTCCCCTTGCGAGGCTCTGGACTAAACTCCTCTTGATTCCCCTTGATATGGGTTGAGGCGCTATGTGAAGCTCTTGTTGGATGAGTACGGGATTGGCACACACAAGTATGAAATGAATGATATGAAAAATGATGCAAACACAATAATATATGGCAAGAATTACAAGCAAGTAAATAGTAGCACAAGAGAATTAAACAATATCATAAGTATGCAATAGAAAGCAATAAGGAGCTATTGAAAAGTAAAGCAAGAATTAGACGCAAAGGCAATCGCAAACAAAATGATTTGTTTCGAGGTTCGAACCACCGCTCTACTCCCCGCCTTCACCTCCGTGAAGGGTTTCCACTATCCACCGAGGACGCCTTTACAATTTGGTCTACCGAAGACCGAGCACCGAGCTCCACCGAGTACAAAGGACCTCTACCGAAGAGGTTGCTCCACACAGGAAAGGATTACAAGAACAAAGTGATCACAACAAGATCACTACACTATTTCTCAAACTCTTTTACAAACACTCTCACTTGAATTACAACTTCACTATAGAATGAGTATTGGATTTTTGGCTCTATGAAGTGTGGTGAGAAAAACTTCAGTTGTAGAGTGATATTAGCAATCAAACACAACTGAAAAACTAGCTCAAAAAGAATTGAAATGAAAGCTTTAAACTCTTTTCTTTTCTCTTTTGAAAAACAATGCAAACTTGAGGATTTTTCTTAGTGAAATGCAAGAGAGACTTCTCCTCTATTTATAGGGTTAGAAAATAGGTTAAAAACAATTTCTTTTTGTCTTATTTTCTCTGAAAAAGCTCCCCAACAACTCTCCAAAAATCTGTTAAAGCTGAAAATAAAAACAGTTTTTCAGAACTGCCCAAAGAGGAAAGAGCCGTTAGGCTTGTTGCAGGCCTCCGCCAGCACAGCTGCAAAGAGCCGTTGGCGCCCGTCGACCGGTCCGGTCGACCGTCCCAAAAGAGGAAACACAGTTTCCTTCTTCCGGTCGACCGGTCCGGTCGACCGAAATAACCCGAGAGCAATTTGCTCTCCGTCGGTCGACCGGTCCGGTCGACCGACAGACATGCACAAACAGTGCATGTCCAGACACATCTCCGGTCGACCGGGCCGGTCGACCGAAGTTGCCTGAAACAGAAAAACTGGCTGTTTTGAGTTAGAAAAATTTTAAAAATATTTTTAAAAATACATATAACTAAGTATTATGCAGAAAATAGTTTATACACATGTTTTAAACAAGATTTTCAAGATTAAAGCTTTTGGTACATGTATATATAAACTAAGGCATAAAACCTAGAAATAACCATTTTCAAAACATAGGAAATATATGAAACAAGTGTGTGTGCAAATCCTAGAGCCAAATTTCATATACTCAAACTTTAACATTCTATATCTTACAATATTCCTAAGGACTTCAAGATCTTCAATAGGCTTCTTCATATGATCTTCAACACTTGTTCCTTGAGCCCAATTGGAGTTGACTTGAGTCCAAATCCTTGTATTTGTGAGAGAAGATTTCTAGAATGAATAGAAATCTGAAACACACTTAAACAACAATTGTTATTAGTACAAATAACTAATATGTTTTGTAATCATCAAAATACACTAATCATGGGTGATTGTAACCTTGGGCCAACAATCTCCCCCTTTTTGATGATGACAAAACATATAGGTTATTTAAATAAACATGGAAGAGGAGTTTGGAAAACTCCCCCTCAAATAATGCTATGTATAAAAATTTGACTATGGAAGCACAATACATAAAGCATTCAAGGCAAAATAGTTTTGTCAAAAAAAACTTAAATAAACAATCTTAACAAACTCAAACATATATCAAACTTCTCAAACAAGTTCAAAATATCAAACTCTTAAACTTATTACAACTCTTAAACAACTTATTACAACTTATTCTCCCCCTTTTTGTCATACATCAAAAGGGTTAAAATACCAATAGAAAACAAATTTTATTTTTAAGAATCCATAATGCAAACATTCAACTCACCACAAATAAATGAAAATCTAGCATAATCTAGAGGTTTAGTAAAAATATCGGCAAGTTGAAAATCGGTAGAAACATAATCAATATCAATATCACCTTTCTCATAATGATCTCTAAGAAAGTGATATCTAATGTCAATGTGTTTGGTTTTACTATGTTGATTTGCATTCTTTGTCATGTGAATAGTACTAGTATTATCACAAAATATTTTAACATGATCAAAGTGTAAATCATAGTCAAGGAGAGTATGTTTCATCCAAAGAACTTGTGCACAACAAGCTCCGGCTGCAACATACTCCGCCTCGGCGGTTGATAGGGCTACCGAATTTTGCTTTTTGGAAGACCAAGATACAAGACAATTACCTAAGAATTGACATGTTCCACTTGTGCTCTTCCTATCTACCCTACAACCCGCATAGTCGGCATCCGAAAAACTCTTCATTTCAAATAATCCGGTTTTAGGATACCATAAACCCATTTCAATAGTGCCCTTAAGGTATCTAATTATGCGTTTAACCGCAATTATGTGAGATTCTTTAGGACAAGATTGAAAACGTGCACAAAGACAAACGGAAAACATAATATCCGGCCTACTAGCCGTCAAATAAAGCAAGCTACCAATCATACTTCTATAAAGTTTAATGTCTACACTTTTACCTTGTTCATCCTTGTCAAGCTTTGTAGTTGTTGCCATGGGAGTTTTGCTTACTTTCGATCCTTCAAGTCCAAACCTTTTGATTAGTTCCTTTGTGTACTTGGCTTGATTGATGAAGATCCCATCCTTCTTTTGCTTGATTTGGAGTCCAAGGAAATAGTTGAGTTCCCCCATCATAGACATTTCGAATTCATCCTTCATGCATGATTCAAAAGCTTTGCAAAGAGATTCATTAGTAGAACCAAAAATAATATCATCCACATAAATTTGCACAATAAGAATATCTTTTTCTACATGTTTTGTAAACAAGGTTGTATCAATTTTACCTTTCTTAAAACCATTTGAAGTCAAAAATGAAGAAAGTCTTTCATACCAAGCCCTAGGGGCTTGTTTTAAACCATAAAGAGCTTTATCTAATTTAAAAACAAAATCCGGATGTGTAGATCAACAAACCCGGGGGTTGTTCAATATACACCTCCTCTTCAATAAATCCATTTAGAAAAGCACTTTTAACATCCATTTGAAATAATTTGAAATCTTTATATGAGGTAAATGCTAGTGTCATCCGTATGGCTTCAAGCCGTGCTACGGGTGCAAAGGTTTCTTCAAAATCGATCCCTTCGATTTGAGTGTAACCTTGGGCAACTAACCTAGCCTTGTTTCTAACTACATGACCCGATTCATCCAACTTATTCTTAAAGATCCACTTAGTACCAATTGTTGGTCTATCGTGGGGACTAGGAACAAGGTGCCAAACTTGGTTGCGCTCAAATTGATTGAGCTCCTCTTGCATGGCTAGCAACCAATATGAATCGGCCTCGGCTTCGAGGACATTTTTGGGTTCAATATGAGAAATGAATGCATAGTTACCACAATAGTCATGAAGTCTAGAGCGAGTAGTTACCCCTTTTGATACTTCACCAATGACGAGGTCCTTGGGATGATGTGGATTGTATCTCCAATCCTTTGGTAGTGGTTGAGTAGGCTCCACCTCATGTGTTTGATTTTCATTTCCTTGTGCCTCTTCCACCTTAGCTTCGCTTCCTTCATCATCCTTTGGTTTGTCTCCCATAGTAGAAGCATCCTCCAAGGTCACTTTCTCCAAACCTTCATCCAATGCATCTATTTCTACAACATTCTTAACAAACTTGTTAGATTCCTCAAACTTAACATGAATAGACTCTTCAATAGTCAAAGATGATCTAATGAAAACTCTATAAGCCTTACTAGTGTTTGAGTAACCTACAAAAATAGCCTCATAAGATTTAGGATCAAATTTTTCTAAAAAATCTTTTATATTTAAAACAAAGCATTTGTAACCAAAAACTTTAAAATAGGAAACATTAGGTTTTCTAGAAAAATACATTTCAAAAGAAGTTTTAGTAGTATTTTTACACAAGAAAACACGATTTGATATGTAGCATGATGTATTTACGGCCTCGGCCCACAAATAATGTGGTAGACCATGTTCACTTAGCATTGTCCTAGCCATCTCTTGTAATGTTCTATTTTTCCGTTCAACTACTCCATTTTGTTGTGGAGTTCTAGGACAAGAAAGTTCATGCTTTATTCCATGTTCATCACAAAAGTGGTAAAGGGTTGGTTAATGAATTCACCTCCTCTATCACTTCTTATTCTCAAAATCGAAACATCTTTTTCTTTTTCAACTCTTTTCTTGAAAGTTTGGAAATACGAAAATGCTTGGCTTTTATGTTCAAGAAAGAAAACCCAAGTAAATCTTGAAAAGTCATCAACCAAAACATAAGCAAATCTATTCCCACTTAGACTTTTGGTTTGTGTAGGGCCAAAAAGATCCATATGGATTAACTCCAAAGGACGTGATGTCATGATATCCTTAATTGATTTGAAAGAAGACTTAGTTTGTTTCCCAAATTGACATGCGTCACAAACTCGGTCCTTTTCAAAATTCAAGCAAGGAATACCTTTCACCATCTCCTTTGTGTTTAACCTAGAATGTGATCAAAAGAAATATGCCCTAATCTCCTATGCCACAACCAAGAGTCATCATCGAGGGCTTTCAAACAAGTAATATTACAAGACATATTTAACATATCAATCATATAAACATTACTTTCACGAAAACCGAAAAATACACAAACATTAGAAGTTCTATCAATTACTTTACAAGCAACATTATCAAAAACAATATCAAAACCTTTATCACAAAGTTGACTAACACTCAAGAGATTATGCTTGAGGCCATCAACTAAAACTACATTTTCAATTAAAAGAGAGGTGCCAAGTTTTACATTACCAATACCGATGATTTTACCCTTGGCGTCATCTCCGAAGGTGACGGTGCCACCTTCATGATATCTTGATAGGGTTGCAAAGTTGTTGATGTCCCAAGTCATGTGCCTTGAGCAACCGCTATCAAGATACCACAATCCTCTACGTCGTTGGGATTTGGAAAGTACCTACATCATTTAACATAATTATTGATTTTGGTACCCAAACTTTCTTGGGTCCTTTAAAGTTAGTGCCTCGAACCCAAACATTGTGACGTGATACATTTAATCTATCATAGCAAAAATTGGCTAAGTGCCCTTTCCGTCCACAATGTGAACATGAGAACACTCTACCATACATGAATGCATGATGTGTATGTGTAGTGTGAGCATGTTTTGGGTTTTGCCATGTTGTTTAGGTTGTGTAGCATGAACATGAACATGAGCATGAGCATTTTTCTTTGGGGCTTGTTTCTTAGGAAACATAGCCTCAATTTTCTTTTTGTTAAATTCACAATCTTTCAAAACAACACTTAATGAGTCTAATCTTTCCTTAAGCATAGAAACTTCATTTGAATCAATTAGTGGGGCCTTACCTTTGCAAGAAATCTTATATTTTTCAAAATCATTTTTGGTAGTGGCCAAAGTGGAAACCAAATCATCTTTTTCCTTTGTAAGAGTAAAAACTTGAAGACTTAAAGATTCATTATCCTTTTTCATTTTAAGATACTTTTTCTTTAAGAAATCATAGTTTTGTGACAACTCAACAAAAGCCTCTTCTAACACATCCATAGAAAGTTCATTATCATGAGAAGGGGAAGAGGTTACCTTGCTTGTGCCTTCATTAGCCATGAAGCACATGTTGGCGGTGTCTATTTCTTCCTCGGATTCGGTCTCCGAATCCCAAGTTGCCTTCATAGCCTTCTTCTTGTAAGGCTTCTTTGAAGTGGAAGGCTTTGCTTTGTCCGGACACTCCGCCACAATGTGTCCCGGTCTTTGGCAATTGAAGCACACAATCTTCCTTTCTTCTTTGCCTCCTTGCCATCTTCTTCTATCTTGGTACTTCTCCTTGTTGTACATCCTCCGGACATTCTTAACAAGGAGTGAGAGCTCCTCATCATCTTCTTCTTCATCGTCTTCATCGGAGTGTGTAGCTCGACTCTTGAAGGCGATAGTCTTCTTTTTGGAAGGAGCCATATTCTCCCTTGCTTTCCTTTCCATCTCATGGGTTTTGAGGTTCCCAATGAGACCTATAAGCTCCATCTCTTCATTGTCGTTGAGTTCCTTCAAGGTTGTTGCTTTAACTTCCCATGAAGGAGGAAGAGCCCGGATGATCTTCCTTACTCTTTGATCATTGTTGATATCTTCACCTAAAGAAGAGAGTCCATTAGTAATCTTGGTAAATCTTGTAACCATATCATCTATGGTTTCATTTTCTTGCATGCTAAATGTTTCATATTGGGACCGAAGAAGGTCAATCTTAGCCTTCTTTACTTGTGAGGTCCCCTCATGTGTGACTATCAAATGTGACCAAATCTCATATGCGGATTTGCAATGAATAACCCTAGAAATGTCATCATCATTAAGGGCTTGTAGAAGTGCATAGTGAGCTTTGGCATTGGCATCGAATTCCTTAGTCTCTATTTCGGACTAAGTGGATTCGTCACCGGGGGGTACACTAAAGGACTTAGTCACGGCTTTTGCAACTCGGCTACCTAGAGATTGCAAAAACACGGTCATCTTAACTTTCCATATGAGAAAGTTAAGTCCATCAAACTTAGGAGGGGTCTTAATTCCATCGGCCATTTTTACTATATGATTGAGAATGAAATGATTAGCAAATTAGGATCTTCTCTAAGGTTGTTAAACCAAATCCTAGAGTCCAAGCTCTGATACCAATTGAAAAACACCTAGAGGGGGGTGAATAGGTGTGATTGCTAATCTTAAAAATTTTAACTCTCTAAATGCGAAACCTAAAACAAGTGAGGCTCAACTTAGTACAATTCAACAAGTGTAGCCGAATTCCCCTTGCGAGGCTCTGGACTAAACTCCTCTTGATTCCCCTTGATATGGGTTGAGGGGCTATGTGAAGCTCTTGTTGGATGAGTACGGGATTGGCACACACAAGTATGAAATGAATGATATGAAAAATGATGCAAACACAATAATATATGGCAAGAATTACAAGCAAGTAAATAGTAGCACAAGAGAATTAAACAATATCACAAGTATGCAATAGAAAGCAATAAGGAGCTATTGAAAAGTAAAGCAAGAATTAGACGCAAAAGCAATCGCAAACAAAGTGATTTGTTTCGAGGTTCGAACCACCGCTCTACTCCCCGCCTTCACCTCCGTGAAGGGTTTCCACTATCCACCGAGGACGCCTTTACAATTTGGTCTACCGAAGACCGAGCACCGAGCTCCACCGAGTACAAAGGACCTCTACCGAAGAGGTTGCTCCACACAGGAAAGGATTACAAGAACAAAGTGATCACAACAAGATCACTACACTATTTCTCAAACTCTTTTACAAACACTCTCACTTGAATTACAACTTCACTATAGAATGAGTATTGGATTTTTAGCTCTATGAAGTGTGGTGAGAAAAACTTCAGTTGTAGAGTGATATTAGCAATCAAACACAACTGAAAACTAGCTCAAAAAGAATTGAAATGAAAGCTTTAAACTCTTTTCTTTTCTCTTTTGAAAAACAATGCAAACTTGAGGATTTTTCTTAGTGAAATGCAAGAGAGACTTCTCCTCTATTTATGGGGTTAGAAAATAGGTTAAAAACAATTTCTTTTTGTCTTATTTTCTCTGAAAAAGCTCCCCAACAACTCTCCAAAAATCTGTTAAAGCTGAAAATAAAAACAGTTTTTCAGAACTGCCCAAAGAGGAAAGAGCCGTTAGGCTTGTTGCAGGCCTGGCGGTCGACCGGTCAGGTCGACCGCCAGCACAGCTGCAAAGAGCCGTTGGCGCCCGGTCGACCGGTCCGGTCGACCGTCCCAAAAGAGGAAACACAGTTTCCTTCTTCCCGTCGACCGGTCCGGTCGACCGAAATAACCCGAGAGCAATTTGCTCTCCGTCGGTCGACCGGTCCAGTCGACCGACAGACATGCACAAACAGTGCATGTCCAGACACATCTCCGGTCGACCGGGCCGGTCGACCGAAGTTGCCTGAAACAGAAAAACTGGGCTGTTTTGAGTTAGAAAAATTTTGAAAATATTTTTAAAAATACATATAGCTAAGTATTATGCAGAAAATAGTTTATACACATGTTTTAAACAAGATTTTCAAGATTAAAGCTTTTGGTACATGTATATATAAACTAAGGCATAAAACTTAGAAATAACCATTTTCAAAACATAGGAAATATATGAAACAAGTGTGTGTGCAAATCCTAGAGCCAAATTTCATATACTCAAACTTTAACATTCTATATCTTACAATATTCCTAAGGACTTCAAGATCTTCAATAGGCTTCTTCATATGATCTTCAACACTTGTTCCTTGAGCCCAATTGGAGTTGACTTGAGTCCAAATCCTTGTATTTGTGAGAGAAGATTTCTAGAATGAATAGAAATCTGAAACACACTTAAACAACAATTGTTATTAGTACAAATAACTAATATGTTTTGTAATCATCAAAATACACTAATCATGGGTGATTGTAACCTTGGGCCAACAGAAACTTATTTGTGTTCTTACACAATAGAAATAAGAATCACCTTGTAGTTAATTGGATGCATGTTGAATCATAAAATGAGTTAGTATAAATGATGCAAACATCGGAACAAAGATATGGCGTATCTAGCATCATTGGAGAAGACGCGCCAACTCGACATGGATTCAGTAGTTCTATTAGTATTAGAATTACTAGTTTCTATTTCTTAATTTTTAATTTTTGGTAATCAGAATTGTAGTAGGATTTTTGGTTTTCTTTTCATGTATTTTTCTTTCTTTTAGACTTTTAATTTCTTTTAGGAATTTGATTATGTAATCCAAATAGAAGTAGGAGAGTACAATAGCTTATATAAAAGCCTCATGTATTCACTTTTTTAGTGAACAATGAAATTAATGAAAATTTGCTACTCTTTTTGTGTGTTTGCTATGAATCATGAATCCTCTTTCTAGTAGTGGTGGAATGCCCTATTAGACTCCGATTAGTAGTGAGATGCCCTAATTAGTTTATCAGTTACTATAATCCTATCCTCAATCTCTCTATAAAAAATTTCTTTTCTCTAAAAGTGCTGTGGAATTTCTTTCTCTCCAATCTTTAGCCTACCTCGACACCCATTATTCCCATCCTCCTTGCCGCTGAAGCCGAGGCCATCCATGTCTTTCCCACGTCACCAAAATTAGGCAAAAAATAGATTCGTGCGAGTAGAATTCAACTTCCAGCAAGCTGACTTGTTCAGATCATAACTCACTCATCCGAAGTTCAAATCACACACCCACCGTTTGAAACATTGAGTTCGTGAAGAAAAGTATTGCACAACTACAACGATTAAAAATAAGTTCATATATAATTTACAGAGTTTTCAAAGGTACATTCCAATCTACTACTAATTATTTATAAGTTTGGATATATATCTCTAATCTATTATTGATCTTAATCTTTTGCAAGTGTGTGATCTGCTTCTTTTTTGTAATTGTTTGACTTTTTTATTGGTAGTAGAATCTGTTATCTATATCATAACAACATTTAATAAGTACTTTGATAGTTGAATTGATCTAATATATGCATGTTAAAAAAACTATAGCTAATATTTATTGCTTTAAGTTTTCCTATCAATGATCGTTCTTGTCGGTGAAACGTTTACTTAAGTTATTTATCTATCGCTTCCGCACATGTATACATTTCACATCAATAAAATATAATATCATCATTTGAAGTATGTGCCTGTTCTGCGGCTGTAATTTTCTTCTTGAGTGCCATCAAATAGATACCTTATTTCAAGTTGTTCTCTGCCACAATGCTAGATATGATTACCAGCTATTTTAATTAAGCAGCCATGGAACTCTGGGTTCCTACAGTTCTGGAACCGCCTTCTGTCATTATTTATTAAGTTATATCTAGTATTTCCATATCTTTTATAATTCTGTCTTGAGATCTTCACATGCAGTACCAAAATGTTTAAATGATGTAGTTTTTGCATTTTATTGTTGTAGCCTTTCTGGCGAGTTGCGAATAATCGTACGGTAAAGGCAGAGGAGTTGTTGGTAAGAAGTCCTCTAAGTCAATTTCTTCTTGGACTGTGGTGTTTTTTTTCCTTTTCCTTGTTGTATCACAGTCAAGTTGTTTTTTTGTTAGTACATATCTTTGCACTTACAATTTTCTTCCTGTACTGAATTATATATCAGGTGTACTTGAGGCAAATTTTATTAAACCTACGCACGACAACAAGATTTTGAGAAGGCATCAATCTATCAAAAGCTCCAAACCGATTGAAGGAAATGACATATGAATATTGGTATGCTGTACCTTTTGTCAAAGCCAATCTCTTGTTTTATTTGAGTGGTTTTTTAGATGCCAATTTTGCTTGTGTTTATATTTGTTCTAACATATCATTTTATATGAGTTCGTTTAACTAGTCTCTGCTTCTGCTTGGAAGACTGTATATGGTGTTATAGATTAATTGTAATTACAACTGCTTCATAGGAAGGTAACATTCACATGCCTCCAAGCGAGGGATGAAAATTGATTCTTAAACTTAACAAATTGGGAGCTTATTATGTTTCCATCTAAGAATGTTTATCATTATCGTGGCAGAAATCGATCAGGAATAACTTTATACGATTTTTTAAATTTTCAATATGCCCTGTAGGGATTTGCACTGTCATTTAATTGGTTACAAATCGAAAAAGGCCATTCCCGACACGAGTTCAATAGCTGCTCCTCCTCACCAGATTGTTGGAGGAGAGAGTACAGTAGAGGAAGTGAAGTCATGCCAGGTGCTGTTGAAGACTGCCAAGGAGTCTACGACGAAAGGCGACGGAACAGCAGGCAGGAAAAACGAAGCAGCAGCAGAAAAGACAGTGGTCGGTCGACCGGACCGGTCGACCGACGTGCACGAAGTGCACAGGTGCTCCCAGGTTTCTTCGGTCGACCGGACCGGTCGACCGAAGAGGGTCTTGGTTGCTTCGGTCGACCGGATCGGTCGACCGGAGCGGGTCTCTGTAAGCAACCCAACTCTCTGTTTGTTTCGGTCGACCGGCTCGGTCGACCGTAAGAGGGAGTCGGTCGACCGGCCGGTCGACCGACAGTCGGGTTTTGGGCGAAATCTGTTGTTTCGGGAAGTTATGTATTTAAGCCCTGGTTGTAATTTTCTAGGGTTAGAGTGCTTAGACAAAGTATAGCTGCGGACTCTCTTGTGTTGATAGAGATTCAGAGCTATTGTAAATCATCTTCCATAAAGAAAACTCTCTCCGTGAATTGCCCCGAGGACGTAGGCAGGTTGGCCGAACCTCGTTAGATCTGGTTTTTGCGATTGGCTGTTCTTCTAGTTTGTTTTCATTGTTCTTGGTGATTGAGATCAGGTTGGATCTTCTAAGGGTTGTTGTCTCCGAGCACAACAAGTGGTATCAGAGCGTTCAGGTTACGCTTGGGATATTCTGAAGATTCGAAGGGCTCCAGATCTGATCAGGTGGAGATCGTGTGTCGATCTCAGGTCAGAGGCATTGGTGTTCAAGGAGATCGTGTGTCGATCTCAGGTGGACGCAGGGAGGGCTCGTTGAATCAGGGGTGGAATAGATCTGGTGAGAAACTCAAGCTAGGGTTTCAAGGTAGAGGTAAAAAATCACTTTTTTATCTCAGAAATAGATCTATTTTGCAAGTATTTGATCTTTCGCATAGTTAGAGGGTCAAGGAAAGGATCTCAATGGCAGAGGAATCGAAGTCTGTTAAAACAATGAACAACTCCAGGATTGAAGTTGTTAAGTTCAATGGAACTAACAATTTCGGGATGTGGAGGTGTGAGGTTATGGATGCATTGAATGCACAGAACCTCGAGGACACGCTCCTTTTGGAGAAGAAGAAGGATACTACCACTGATGATGAGTGGGCAAAAATGAACAGGTCGGCATGTGGTCTGATTCGCTCATGTTTGTCACAAGATATCAAATATTCTGTTCAACATGAGAAGTCAGCAAAGGATATGTGGAATACCCTCGAGAAGAAGTACCTGACAAAGAGCGTGGAGTCAAGGCTGCAGCTTAAGAGCAAGCTGTATTTGTTCATGATGCAGAGGGGAAGCACAGTAAATGAGCACCTCAACAGGTTTACAAAGCTTCTTACGGATTTGCTAAATGTGGATGCCATTATAAGTGAGGAAGACAAGTCAGTCATTCTCCTGAACTCTCTTCCACCGGAGGAGTATGAAATATTTACAATGACATTCATAAATGGAAGGCAAACCTTAGACTATGATGAGATATCGTCAGCACTGATGAGTTATGAGAAAAGGAAGAATGAGAAACATTCTGGGAGATCTAGTTCATCAGCAGAGGCTTTGGAGGTAAGAGGCAGGAGCTCATCAAGGAAAGACAAGGAGGTGAGAGGAAGATCGAAGTCAAGACCGGGCTTAAGGGATCTTAAGAAAGACCAGTGCATGTATTGCAAAGAGTTTGGGCACTGGAAAGTTGACTGTCCAAAGTACAAGGGGAAGAAGAAGGAATCAAAATCTGAGGCAAATCTGGCAAGAGTGACAAAGGCTGCTAGCAGTAAATCACAGGCAGAGGATTCAGATTCAGATTCTTCGGTATTCTCGTTTTCAGTTACTACTCCTGTTGTAGGTTACTCGGGGGAAAACGAGTGGATCCTGGACATAGGTGCTACATATCATGTATGCCCTAATCGAGATTGGTTTACTAGTCTTGAGAATCTGGAGGGATGTTCGGTCGTCATGGGCGATGATCATCCATGCATCATGGAGGGTGTAGGCACAATTCCTATCAGGATGTTCGACGGGATGGTAAGGGAGCTGAAGGAAGTGAGATATGTCCCTCAGCTGAAGAGGAACTTGATCTCAGTGGGTGCTTTGGAATCATTAGGGCTCGGAGTGTCTATTAAAGAAGGTGTTCTTAAAATGACGAAGGGCTCAATGGTGGTGTTGAAGGCCAACCGCAGGAATAATTTGTATTACTTGAAGGGTAGTACAGTGACAGGGCAGGTGGCAGCTTCGACCAGTCAGAAGGAAGATCTAACCCGGCTATGGCACATGAGGCTGGGACATGCAGGGGAGAAATCTATGCAAGCTCTTGTGAGGAAAGGGCTACTGAAGGGTGCAGAGACCTGCAAACTGGATCTGTGTGAACATTGCATCATAGGCAAGAAGACAAAGGTGAAGTTTGAAACAGCTTCACACTGCACCGAAGGCATTCTTGATTATGTGCACACAGATGTATGGGGACCCACAAAGACTGCATCAATAGGGGGAACCCACTACTTTGTGTCGTTTATCGATGATTATTCTAGGCGGTGCTGGGTGTACACCATGCGACACAAGAATGAAGTCCTAGAATTGTTTGTGAAGTGGAAGGTTAATCAGGAAAGGAGTACAGGAAGAAAAGTCAAGGTCCTTCGTTCTGACAACGGAGGAGAGTACAAGTCAGACCCTTTCCAGAAGTTATGTCTTGATGAGGGCATAGAGAGGCACTTCACAGTAAGGGAAACTCCGCAACAGAATGGGGTGGCTGAAAGAATGAACCGAACTTTGCTAGAGAAGGTTCGGTGCATATTGTCAAATGCAGGATTACCAAAGAAGTTCTGGGCTGAAGCTTTGGGGTATGCATGCCATCTCGTCAATAGGTTGCCGTCATCTGCAATAGGGGGTAAGACCCCCCTTGAAGCTTGGTCGGGTAAAGCTGCAGGAGATTATGATGTGCTCAGGATATTTGGATGTCCAGCCTACTATCACGTAAAAGAAGACAAATTGGATCCGAGAGCGAAGAAAGGTGTGTTTGTTGGCTTCAAGAAAGGAACCAAGGGGTTCAAGATCTGGGACCAACAGGACAACAAATTCATAATCAGCAGAGATGTCACTTTTGATGAGGCCTCGATGATGAAGCCTACAGTCTCTCAGCAGGTGGAGACTAAGAAGACCAAGGAGCTATTGCAGCAGGTGGAGAGTGATGCAGATCCACCATCTCTAGAAGACTCAGTATTTGTGAGGATCATTCCTGAGGTGACACAGGGAGGTGATCAAGTTGCAGAAGAAGATGCTGAGGTTATTGAAGAGGATCAGGAACAGGTTATAGATACTGGTGATCAAGTTCCAGATTCCACTGCAGTTGGAAGACCAAGGAGGAATACTAGGAGACCTGGCTGGCTCACTACAGACATGGTGATTGCACATGCACTTCCAGTTGTTGAAGAAGCCATTCCATCTACTTTCAGGGAAGCTGAAATCAGTTCAGAAGCGGAGTTATGGAAAGGGGCCATGAATGAAGAGATGCAGTCTCTTTATAAGAACAACACATGGGAACTGACCAAGTTGCCCAAGGGGAAGAAAGCCATAGGGTGTAAGTGGGTATTTGCTAAGAAGCAGGGATCACTCCAAGAAGACAATGTGCGCTACAAGGCAAGGCTGGTGGCTAAAGGCTACGCACAGAGAGAAGGGATCGACTACAACGAGGTGTTCTCCCCAGTTGTAAAACACTCGTCTATTAGGATCCTATTGGCCTTGGTGGCACAGAACGAGTTGGACCTTGACCAACTTGATGTGAAGACCGCCTTTCTCCACGGCGATCTTGAGGAGGAGATCTACATGACTCAGCCCACAGGTTACAAAACTGCAGGGAAAGAGGAGTTGGTATGCAAGCTGAAGAAATCACTGTACGGTTTGAAGCAGTCTCCAAGACAATGGTACAAGCGGTTTGACAGCTTCATCAGGAAGAAGAAGTACACAAGAAGCCATTATGATCCATGTGTGTACTACAACAAGTTATCATCTGGTGAGTATGTCTATCTACTACTTTACGTAGATGATATGCTAATTGCTTCTAGGTCAAGATCTGCAATTGATTCTCTGAAGAAGACTTTATCGTCTGAGTTCGAGATGAAGGACCTGGGGGAAGCAAGGAAAGTATTAGGTATGGAGATCACAAGGGACAGGGAAGCTGGCAGGATTAGCTTGACTCAGAAGGGCTATCTGGAGAAGGTACTGCAGAGATTTAATATCGGGAAAGATACAAAGACTGTAAGTACACCAATGGCGCCGCACTTCAAGTTGTCAGCGAAGATGTCTCCAAGCAGTGTTCAGGAGCGTAAGCATATGACTCATGTACCATATGCCAATGCAGTGGGAAGCTTGATGTATGCAATGGTGTGTACAAGGCCGGATCTATCACAGGCAGTTTCCATGGTTAGCAGATATATGCATGATCCAGGTCAGGGTCATTGGGAAGCAGTGAAGTGGATCCTGAGGTACATCAAGGGTACTGTTGATGTAGGCCTCGTGTTTGAGAAGGACAACACTGGGAAGCAAGAATGCATAGGGTACGTGGATTCGGACTATGCAGGTGATCTTGACAAACGCCGGTCGACGACGGGGTATGTATTCACATTCTCGCAGGCACCGGTGAGTTGGCGCTCCACACTTCAGTCCACAGTCGCATTGTCGACTACAGAGGCAGAGTATATGGCCTTGACCGAGGCCATGAAGGAGGCGATTTGGCTTCAGGGATTGCTAGATGACTTGGGAGTGGAACAGGAGATCTTGAAGATACACTGTGACAGTATGAGTGCCATTTATTTGGCAAGGAACCAAGTCTACCACGCAAGGACGAAGCACATAGATGTCAGGTATCACTTTGTTCGGGAGATTCTGGAGGAAGATGACATCAATTTATTGAAGATTCATACTTCGGAGAATCCGGCCGATATGCTTACAAAGGTGGTGTCGGGAGTAAAGTTTGCACACTGCAAAGACTTGCTCCAGATTCTTCAGGTGAATTGAGCTTGCTGAAGCTCATGTGGATGAACTACGGATGGCTTGATCCCTTGGGCAAGGGGTACGTAGGCAACCAGATTGGTGCAGCCGCTTTCGAGTCGGTGTTCGGCTCAGATTTAACAATCTTCACCGAGGTGGAGAATTATTGGAGGAGAGAGTACAGTAGAGGAAGTGAAGTCATGCCAGGTGCTGTTGAAGACTGCCAAGGAGTCTACGACGAAAGGCGACGGAACAGCAGGCAGGAAAAACGAAGCAGCAGCAGAAAAGACAGTGGTCGGTCGACCGGACCGGTCGACCGACGTGCACGAAGTGCACAGGTGCTCCCAGGTTTCTTCGGTCGACCGGACCGGTCGACCGAAGAGGGTCTTGGTTGCTTCGGTCGACCGGACCGGTCGACCGGAGCGGGTCTCTGTAAGCAACCCAACTCTCTGTTTGTTTCGGTCGACCGGCTCGGTCGACCGTAAGAGGGAGTCGGTCGACCGGCCGGTCGACCGACAGTCGGGTTTTGGGCGAAATCTGTTGTTTCGGGAAGTTATGTATTTAAGCCCTGGTTGTAATTTTCTAGGGTTAGAGTGCTTAGACAAAGTATAGCTGCGGACTCTCTTGTGTTGATAGAGATTCAGAGCTATTGTAAATCATCTTCCATAAAGAAAACTCTCTCCGTGAATTGCCCCGAGGACGTAGGCAGGTTGGCCGAACCTCGTTAGATCTGGTTTTTGCGATTGGCTGTTCTTCTAGTTTGTTTTCATTGTTCTTGGTGATTGAGATCAGGTTGGATCTTCTAAGGGTTGTTGTCTCCGATAAATCATCTTCCATAAAGAAAACTCTCTCCGTGAATTGCCCCGAGGACGTAGGCAGGTTGGCCGAACCTCGTTAGATCTGGTTTTTGCGATTGGCTGTTCTTCTTGTTTGTTTTCATTGTTCTTGGTGATTGAGATCAGGTTAGATCTTCTAAGGGTTGTTGTCTCCGAGCACAACACAGATGTCACCTTCTTTGAGAACATCTATGGGTTCGCGACAGGCTAAGGTGAATCATGGTAAGTCCACTCTCTCATCTGTTCTCATTGAGCTGAATTTTTCTGAAATCAATCCTCAGTCCTCTACTGTTAATGGTTCAGGTGTTTGTGTTTCCGGAACTTCACAAGCTCAGGTTGAGAAGGGCATGAGAATCCCAACAGACATAAGACAACAGCAGTTAACCATATACAATTCTCAGGATCAAACTGGTATGTTTTATGTTTCAGATACCATAATTCTTAAATCTGGCAGTTATTCTAATTATGCACGGTAACAAAAGTTTCTCCATGAACCAAACAGGTTTATCACAGAAAAGGAAACTGGAAACAATATTTCTGCAATAAAATCATTAAAAAAGCAGGCTGTCAAAAGTGTAGCAGAATTTGGTGGCAATCACAAGACACTGGTGGGAATTTGTCATATCATGTGGAAATATTTGCTGATAAAATTTGAAGCTTGTGCGAAATAATTTCATAATATAATTTGGGGTTGTGACCCATGATAATCCAGCAATGCAGTGCAATTATTAGAAAACTATCTCCCTTTTGTTCCAATTATTTGACTGAATGAACTTATTAGTGTCGGTGATATATGCCAGTTTGGAACGTAACATACTAACAAGTTAAATAAATCTTTGTGTGTGTGTGTTATATAATCTTTGACCAAATAAACTTATTTGTTTGGGTGGATGCACCAGTTTGAAGCTTGACAATAACAAATTCAGTGTGTGCGCGCGCGTTTGACCAAATGAACATATTTGTATGGGTGGATGCTCTAGTTTGAAACACGATAATAACAATTTGATCAAATCTTTTGTGCGTGGACTTGGCTTCTGAGAAAAATATTTGAAAGTAAATCCTTCCCGTTGGAGTTTGATAAGAGGGCATTCCTTTTGGAGTCACTCTGTCAAAGTTGATTTACATCATTTGGAGTGCTTTAAAAAAAAATCAAATCATTATTTGTTTTCCTATGCATAAATTTGCATGAAATAGACAGTTAGAAAAAGCAAATTATGGTCTAGAATGATTCTCTGCCAACAAAAATTGGTGTGCATGGGTATGGACATGTTTAGGTCATGATCCAAGGTTTTGATTTCCAATTTGCATGCCCCAGACTACTACAGATCTGAGAAACTTGCTGCTTTTGGTCATCGATTTTGCGGCTAGTTAATTAAATTGCTTGATTTTTGTTTTTTAGGCACCATAAATGATTTAAATTAACTTCAATAGAGTGGATTGTTAACAGAGTGGATTGTCAAAGTGAATGTCCCATTATCAAATTTTGATGTGAGAGATTTGCATTTAAATTCTTTTAGAAGTAGCTAGTCTCTCTCTCTCTCTCTCTCTCTCTCTCTCTCTCTCTCTATGTGCGCGCGCGCGTGCATGTATATGCATATGTCCGTACATACGTGCACCCACACAGAGGAAAAGCTTTAATAAGGTAAGGGTGGCATTCAAAACCCAACCCACTTTAAATAAATACGGGTCGACACTATTTGAGTACAATCCGTTTATAACCCGACCCGTCAACCCGTTTATTTAAACCTGTAACGGGTTAACCGATCAACCCGTTTATGACCTGTTTCCCTTTAATACAATATATAATTATCTAATATATGTATAGTTATAAACTTATAAACCCTCAATTTGTTTTATGTGTTTACTAAAGTTTGAAAGTAATATAGATAATAATAGATGATTTCTTGACTATATTGACATGTGGGTAGTGGTTTTATTTGTCCATTTTGAGCATTTATTTTGGTGTATTAGTAAGATTGGGTCCAAAATTGTCCCTTAAAAATAACCCTTTTTTTGGAAGAAAGTCATTTTACGGGGCGACTCTTACGATCGACCACATTTGACCCGTAAATAAACGGGTTGAGTACGAGTCAAGGGTACATGGATCGACCTAAATATGACCCGACCCAACCCATTTGCCACTCCTGCTCCTAGGGCATAACTAAACTAGTTATGTCCACCTATAAAAGTGTATGATATGAAAATAAATTAGACGATCCACTCTGTTCATCTTGATTCAAATGTTTTAAAAGGTTTATTATCAAATGATCGTGTGTTTTGAAGGTGTATTGGTCATACATGAATTCGATGCAAAATGAGTGGTTTCCAATTGTTTCAGAACCATGTACTTTCCCACCACCTAATACATGGACAAATGATCTTAAAAACGCATGATTATTTTTGTATATAGAGCTTTTAAAATATGTAGATCAAAATTAATCGAATGGATCGTCTAATTTCATTGAACAATATGTAAGTTTATAGGTGGACCTAAACTAGTTATGTTCCTGGAGTATTAAAGCCTCTCCCCATATAGAAGATACGTGTGTAGATTACTGTGAGATCAGTTGTATATGATTAAGTTTCCTTCTATGGAACCTAGAACTACTACTTTCCACAGGATCTGCACCACTAAAAGTCATGCCCAAACTATAAATAGGTGAAAAATCATCAGCTCTAGCACCTTTTGCTTATGCATTAAGTGGTTGCAAAATTATGACGATAGAAAACAAAGTCTAAAACCCATGATTTTTTCATAAATCTATGTTTTAGACCAAGGATGTTATAATGTAGGGTCTCATATGAAGTATTGATGGGGTAGATTGGAGAATTAGATGCGTGATAGGAAAATCATGGCAACTTACCTCCTCCCATTTGCTCCCTCCCTCTATATATATATATATATATATATATATATATATATATATATATATATATATATATATATATATATATATATATATATAGAGAGAGAGAGAGAGAGAGAGAGAGAGAGAGAGAGAGAGAGAGAGACTTGTGTCCTCATTCCGGAAGGATTTGAAGCTGAATCCTTCTCACTCATATACAACCCTATGACATCCGAATGCAAGATCTGCTCCGTTGAAGTTGATCTACATTATTTCAAGTAACTAAAATGAAAAAATCATGTATTTTGAACACTTTTTTCCATTCATTAAGTAGGAACTAAATGGACGGCCGAAATAGAGAGTTGGTTAGTTTAACAGTGTAGAATATTTGAAATCTAAAAAAAATTAGTGTGTGAGGGTTTTTAAGTGTTTAGATCATGATAAAATGGTCAGATCGAGAATTTGTATGTCTAAAGATGTAGATCTAACCAATATGGTATTTTCAGCCGTTCATTTTACGCCTACTTGATGGATAGGCAAAAAGTATTCAAAATACACGATTTTTGATTTGTATTACTTGAAATAATATAGATCAACTTCAACTAAATGAATCTTGCATTTGGATGTCATAGGGTTGTATTTGAGTGGGAAGGCTTCACACTCGAATCCTTCCGGAATGACACAAGTCTCTCTCTCTCTGTGTATAAAAGAAAATTCTTCTAGTTGAAATTAAATGGTAAGGCATGGCATTCAAAGTGAACAGGATCCATTTTTAATCATGATGTAAAACTATTATTGTAAAAAAGGCTTCAAGTGGTTACTTGAGTATATAGCTAACTCAAGCCCTGACTAATTCCTAATCGAGCTTAGGGGTGCTTAGGTGGCCGTTTACATTTAAGGCCCACTTAAGTAGGTTGATTTGGATTTTGGACCTTATTTCTTAGAGGGGTTTGAGACATTGAGGTCCAAATGTTCAATTCATTAAACTGGTAATCCCTTGTGCCTTATCTTATTCTCTTGGTCCATCCCTAGGACCCTATCAATCTCTTCCTCTCCCTTACTCTCTCTACCAAATTCTAACCAACTATAAGTAAACCAGTGAATTGACTTCTATTGTTTCCCTTTAGCCATTTTTAGGGGATAAATTTTGACAAAATATGGTAACAAGACTTTTGGCAAGTGTATCCATTGTTGTGGGGGACTAGTATCTAAATACAAAATTGTGATAGACTAATATCTAGATTAGATGCTTATCAGGGACTAAATTTCTGAACCTTTCAATTTAATTTCTGTGTAATTTGTTGTCTCGCTGTTTTTTTTTTGGTCTATTCTCCTACAAGGCTCCTCTTTTCCTTATTTTTTGTATTTTTCCTATTTTTTGATATTTTGGTATTTCCTACCATTTTTGATTTAAAACTGACGGAAGCAGTGGTCTAAGACCCTTGAGTCAATTTCTGTTGGGCTTTATATATTCTGGACCATAGATCAATTCAACATGTGAGTTTCAGCTGTCCATTGTGGTCTATTTGTAGAGGAAATCAATCAAGTTTGAATTTTAGGAACTTAAGTAGGGCAGGTCAATTTGAACGCAGTTTTAATTTGCATCATTATAATTGAATGCATATATTCGGCAAGATGTTACAGACAAAAAAAGAGAAAAAAGAAGAAAAAAACGAGCTGTCTTGATTGTAT
Organism: Agave tequilana; assembly: GCA_038442645.1. Taxonomy (NCBI): domain Eukaryota; kingdom Viridiplantae; phylum Streptophyta; class Magnoliopsida; order Asparagales; family Asparagaceae; genus Agave; species Agave tequilana. The sequence goes on along the minus strand of JAVJIF010002076.1, from coordinate 321,359 downwards.
ATTTGGCTTGGTTTCAATGAATCAACTCAAGTAGGAAATAAAATTACCCTTCAGCATTATGCACTTGGTTTTGCTCCATGATGGGACAATTGGGAATGGATTGTTGGGATTTTGAGTGTTATTGTCCAATCATTGTTTGTTAAATAAGCTACTTTCTGAATTGTTTTGACTACGCATCTTTTATCCTGTCTTTTATTTTTGTTGATACTCGACCATCTCAAAATTCTCCTTTCAGCTATGCATGTGTTTTTGACATTCACTTCTTAGCAGGATATGTGTGCTCTTGCTTAGAAGCATATTTTTACTTTTAGACTGAGCTACAACTTTCTTTATGCAGCTGGAAAGTTCTGCCGAACGAAAGAGAAGGCAAGAGATGAAAACCATGATGCTAGAGAATACGAAGCTACGCAAGCAGTGAGTGAAACTAAAGCAATATTCATTCCCACTTTCCACCACTGAATGCATGCTCTGCAATTCATCATTTCATTGTTGTTCCAAATTGGTGTGATGGTTCATTTGCTGTGTGAGCACAATTGACGTGATATTGTTGTAACGTAGAAGTTTTGGTTACTATTTTTACTCTGTTATTTAGGCCTTGGGCTACACTGGTTTCATTTATGTTTCCATTGACTAGATCATGTTCTTTTCCCCCTTGTTCAATAATACTGATCCTCTTTTTATTTAAGAAACAGTACGATTTTACTTGAAATGGTTTGTTTGCTGATTTATATGATCAATATCAGGCTATCTGATTAACCTATTACTGATAAACATCCATGCACGCACACATACACCAGCTTGACCCTCCTGCCTGCTTGCACGCACGCACGCAAAGAAATTTGATGATTTTGTCGAACTTGACCTCCAGGGTGGGTTAGTTCAGATTTCGAACTTTCGCACTTGGGCATTGATTGAAAGAATACATGGATATGACTAGAGCTAAGTCAAAATCCTCATCCAAACATTCCCCTTATTAATTCCATTAATCAAAGCATGTGGGTGGATGGTCCTGGATTGCTTCTCTGAGTAATTGACCCTGTGTTTGCTTCTACCTACATGGGAGGGGATAGAAGTAGACAATGTTACTTTCTGATAACGTAAACTTCTGTGGAATTTCTTTTTGTTGTTGATGATATTATTTCTTTATTACTTAATATTTAATAATTCTTAGTGTTGAACACTCAATTATAAGTTTTTTCCCTGTAGCATTGCATTGAGTGTTGAACAGTTTGGTGAACCAAATTATCTATTTATCTATTGAATTCCATTCTTGTTTAGGATTTGACAATCCAACATCATAGACTCTTAAAAGGGAAAAAACATAAAAAGAACAAAGAAAATGCTGTGTTGCATTTACTACTAAATGATGCTTTCTTATGGTTTTGATATTGCCTATAAGGATCTGTCAACTAGCTTAAGAATTGGGCCTGACATTTTGCCTTTTCTTCTGCAGGTGCTTGGAATTGGAGGGGAGAGAGAGAGAAAGAGCTCTTGCTCAAGGTATTCATATCCATGTCATGAACTTCTGATGATCTAGCTAGGGCACAACTTACTCCTCTATGTTTTCACACCCACACACCATCTGAACTGAGGTTAAAAGCTTTGTTCAAAGTATTACTTAAAGACTGAACATTTTATTGCGCAGGAAGAAAAGCTTAGAAGAGACCTTGGATCATTTCAACAACTCAACAAGAAATTATCGACCGAGCTCAATTCACTGGGTGAGGTGAAGGAGGAAAAATAGCACATATTTTTTCTTTTCTTTTCTTTCTTTTTTTAAATTTTCATTTAGATGTAACCATTTAGTCCTCCTGAGACTGAACCATTTGTACGTTAGCATACTTTGTAATTTATATGGAGGGAGGATGACACATGAGCTAGGTGGCTGGTTCAGCGTAGAGCTAATCCTTTTGGCTGAGAAATGGAAATGGTCTGGAGAAAATCTCAAATCTGAAGCATTGTGGGAGCCGAGACTTTGTTTATATGTTTGCAATATTTTCTCTGTGCTCAATTTCGTTGGTTCTTCCTTGGCCATGATATTGTATGATGTGCAATTTGTTGTTTAGTTTTTTTTTCTGGTGCATGTCTCTAGATTTCTGTGAATTGTAAATTTTCTGCAGCCATGCCATAATATGTGGCCAGTGTAATGTAGAGCTAATCTTTTGTTCTGCTGTAGGGTTTCAGCGTGCGTTTGTCCAGGTCTTTGCATGGTAAGAGCTCGGTAGCGTGGTTTTTGTATTTTGAAATCTTTGTGGTTACATCCACTCGGAGTGATGCAGATATAGCTGGTGTTTGTTTAAGTGGTGCTGATGAAAAAAAAAAAAAATGAATATTTAGTTTCGTTGTAAGGGGCGTTGTTGGGATCTTTGAATAATTGTGGCTGGAGTTGCATGTAGTTCTAATTGATACTGGTGCTATTTATCGTTGTTGTGTTATATGAGTTGTGATCAAATTCACTGGGGGATCGAATGCGCCTTGCTCTGATGGAACCAATCCTGAGCTTCAATTTATCAATTCAACTGTGAACATTGGCAATGAAGCAATTCTTCTCCTCAAAACCTTGCTTGTTTCTTTACAAACAAAACAGGAGTTGCTTTCTTTCTGTTAGTCGATTCTAAAACAGCTCGACCTGTCATTGCCATAAATGAGAGTTAGGATTGGGATGTTGATCAGTTACCAATCAACTATTTAAACAAATAATGAATCTTAGATTCTTTAAAATCTTTATACTTTAACTTTCAAATATCTAAACATTAAAAAAGCTGATTTATTTTATTAAAACATGCAAATAGAGTCGGGGGATTTTGCTACAACCTCTTATGTCAAACTGTAATTAGGAAAAAAATCAGTTTTAGAATTTTATTTACTTCAGTCACATTTTTTTTAAACCAACAACGTGCACCTACGTGTCAGGTGCAGAAGCGCTCTTCAGCGGCGAAAGACGAAAATATCCCTCAGTAATCGCCTCGAAAAAAGTGGACCGCTTCGAAAATGCGGACAAGTAATATATAGAGGACTGCGATCATAATCGCAATCCTAAAAAAAAAAATCTTATTTCTGAGGAATGTGAACATGATTACATTTCTCATAAAAAAGCCTTATTTTTTAAGATTGTGATACGATTGTAGTCCTCACAAAAATGCCCTTTTTGGAGGACGTAATTATGATCACAGTCCTCTTTATTAGTACATGTTTCTGAGTCTTTATAGGAGTGAAACCATGATCACAATCCTCTTTATTAGGGCTGTGATCATGATTGTCCTTGTTGGCCCAGAGGCCTTCAACTCTAATTTTGATGATGATTAACTCATGTAGTTATGTTTACTAATAATCTTGTGATATTTAGTTTCAGATACTTAACCAAGATATTAGTAGGTGATTAGCTTCAACAAAGGTGTTTTGGAGCTTTCACATGGTGATTCAAGAGCCCGAGTGTCAAAGTTTATATCTAGCACTCGTTGGAGTCAAGCTCGGTGGATCACATTTGGATCGAGTCGACTTGGAGACGGAGCTCTACAAGAAGACTTCGGTACATTGTTTATTTTATGTTTTAGATCCATTGTTAAAGATTAGATAGTGTGATATGCTCAAGTTCACAACACACACACTTATTTAAGTTTCATGTTTTGGTTTTCGGTTTCTGGTTTAACCGATCTTGGTTTTCATGAATAGATAGAATCAACAAGTTTAAATGGTTTAATATATATTAGATTTGTTTTATATACATGTATGCTTCATATCTTAGACAAACTTATTTTGATAACCTATTCATGTATTTAGGTTTTGTATTTTAACAAAACTTAATTTTGGAATTATTGTCAAAAACATTGATATATATCTTTATATGTATATTGGAGTATATCCATATACTATATGCCTCAAATGTTGATTCATATCATGTTTTTGTATTTGGATGAGTTTTTGACAAATCGGATTTCCATTTGAAAAATCCTAGTTTTGGAAAATACGAGTTTTGATTTTCGGCAAAATTTCCATAACACAAAAAGAGTTCAAAATGTTTTAACTTAATTTGATTTTTACTCAAACAAGTTTGTATTTCAAAGAGAATATAAGAACTTATTTTTGTGGATTTTTAGAGATTTTATGGGATTTATTTGACAATTAAAAATCAAGTTTCTAATCCCTTAACCAGCCCTGCCAGGCTCTGGCGGTCGACCGGGCCGGTCGACTGGACCCAGAGTCGGTCGACCGGATCGGTCGACCGACGTGCACAAGGATGTGAACGCTGACCTGCCACTTGGGCCGGTCGACCGAGCGGTCGACCGACTGTAAGTACCCCACTCTCGGGTGGGGGCGGTCGACCGGACGGTCGACCGTGAGGCTTGGCACGGTCGATCGAGCGGTCGACCGGCCAGAGAGCAAGTGCTCTCTGGATTGGCACGGTCGACCGGGCGGTCGACCGGCAGGTTCAACGGTCAAATTTTTGACCGTTGACCGGTCGACCGGAAGGCCAAACTGGGCCTAGTCAGCTGGCAACGGCTAGTTTTTCAAAGGGCTTATAAATACCCCATTTGAGAGAGGTTTTGACACAAGTTTTTAAGAGCAAAATTTTCCTACTTCTCTAGTGTTTAAACAGCAAGTTTTCAAAAGATTTTTGGGTTCTAAAGATCTATCTTTATTTGTTTTAAAGTGTTGGAAAATTCAAAGAAAAAGAGAGTATTTGGGAATTAGTTTTTGATCTCTAATTCTATATCTATCTAGTGATTTTCTCAAGTATTTTTCTTTGTTGTTTTCATTTCCAAACACTTTATTTTCTCACTTGAGCTTATCATATCTACCTATCTATTAGGATCTTTGTGTAAGTGAGAAAGAATTGGTTTGTGGTCTTTTGATCACTAAGTTGTAAACTCTCCTACTTTGTGTTATTCCTCTTGTGTAGAGGTTGATTTGTGGAGTGGTGGCTTTGTGCCTATCCCTCATTTGTGAGGTTGATATTGGTGGCTTTGTGCCTAGCCTCCAGTGAGAGGTGGTGTTTGTAATTGAGAGAGGAGTTGTGTACTCCCGGTTGTATTGCCCCAAATCCTCAGTGGAGGTTCCCTGTGTGGGAGTCCTGTGTGGACAAGTTAGTGGAAATCCTTCTGTGTGAAGGCGGGGACGTAGAGCTGTGTGCTCGAATCTCGAAACATATTCGTGTGTTTGCATTTGATCTATTGACCCTCACTCTCTCTCTTTTATATTGTGCCTTGCATCTTTCATATTGATCATTCATAAATTATATGCTTGGTTTGTTTGTGTGTGCCTCACTTGTGCTTAACCACGAGAGCTTCATATAGCGTCTCAACTCTTATTCAGAGGAATCAAGAGGAGTTAGTCCAGAGCCCTTCACCGGAAATTCGGCTACACTCGTTAGTTACATTAAGTGTGTTGCAATTAAGTTTTAATTTTCGCATTTAGTTCATTAGATTAGCAGTACACCTATTCACTCCCCCTCTAGGTGTACTTTCAATTGGTATCAGAGCCTACGCTCCTGATATTAGGTTTAACCACCTAGGAGTGTGATCTTGGTTTTGCTAATCTATCATTTGCATTTACACATTTATATTGTTTACACACACCCATGGATTGCTTGTCACCTCCCATGTTTGATGTTTTCAACATTGACATGTGAAAATTTAGGATGTCCATGTACTTGAAAACCCTAGGCTTACATGTTTTCCTTCCCGCTACCAAGAAATCCTATCTTGGTAATAGCAAGCATATAGAGGCCAATGCACAAGCCCTTGAGGCACTTAGAAGCACGCTAAATAAAGAATATTTGTGTTTAATTTCTAACTGTGATTCCGCTTTTGCAGTGTGGAACACGTTGACCACCTCCGAGCTACAAACGCCCAACATTGTGGAGGATGAATCTAGTAGAGAATCCGAGCAACAATGCTACATGGTCCAAGGGAATGACTCCCTTGAGGTATATTCGAAATCTCAATTAGATGATGATGTTGCTAGTACTTCTAGTAATGATTATGTTGATCCAAATGCTTTGAATGAAGAACTATCAATTGTATGTGAAAAATTGTTAGAAAAATATAATCTTTTGAAAAAGAAGAGTTTTGATCTTAACAAAGAAAATAAGGATTTGTGTTCAAGACTTGGTTTGATTTTGCAAGAGAAGGAAGAGATTTCAAGTGAATGTAACTCACTTAAATCTCAACTAGACCTTGCTCTAAAAGAAAATGAGATTTTGAAAAATAAAAATGATTGTGAAATGTTTTAAAGAAAAATGAAAACTTGTCTTTAAAACTTGATTTTGTTGTAAAAGAAAATGAATCTTTAAAAATGAAAATTGTTTCTATTTCAAAAGATTTAGAAGTTTGCCTGAAGGAAAAAAAAATTTGAAAATTGATATAGATTCACATGTTTGCCATGCTAGTGTAGCTTCACCTAGCTTACCTATTGCATGCACCTCTTCTTCCTTAATTGAAAATGATATATCTATGCTTAAGAAGAGTGTGGATTATTTGGGCTCCATTTGAGCCATTGTGCTTTGAACCACTCACATTTGGAATCTATGTTTCGAAAGAAACAAGTTCCTCTTATGCATGCACACAAAACACAGCATACACATGCTTCACACGTTCATGTACACAACACTATGTATGCTCATGTGTACACTTGTACACATTGTGGACGTAAGGGCCACCTTACTAAATTTTGCTATGATAAGATACATGATGTAAATTTAGCAACTAAATTTGTTTGGGTTAGGAAAGGAGCTAACCCCCATGGACCCAAGAGAGTGTGGGTACCAAAGACCACCCTATTGTATTTGATGTAGGTGTGGGCTCTCGCATGACGTGAGAGTATTGGTGCCTTGAGATGGATGCGTTCCAAGCTTTATGAGGACTATTTGGATGCATCACTTTCAAGGGAAATTTGGTGGGAGGACCACCTCGGTTTGGAGATAAGGAGATGTACCCTCATGGTTTTGGTAACTATCTCTTACTCCTCATTTATGTTTACATGCTTTTCATATCATTATTTTTAGCATGTTTTGATGTTTATTGATTATTATGTTAAATGCCATGATAATTAGGCTTATGACATACATGTATAGTATTTGAGATACCCATGTTTATATGGACCCATATTTAGAGTTCTCACTTTAGTTTAACTAATGTGTATGTCCTACATCTAATGCATGTGCATTTGCCATAATGATCATATGAGTTTTTTTTTATTTCTATACTTCATGTTTTTACATGTTTAGATGTTAGATTTCATCAAAACTTGGATATATACTTGTACAACTAGTAAGCTACAAATAGACTATTATTTGTTTGTGCTTAAACGCTCATTTGTACTTATTAGATGTGCTAGTATAGCCTAGTTTTGATGATTCATACATTTTGACTTGTATTCACATATTGTACATGTTTTTCATGTTTATATGTTTAGCTTCATGTATATGTCTATTTTGTCTAAACTATTAGTTATACATATACATCCTTTGAGCCACTTGCCTTCATGCATATACTTTTGTGGATTCGTTTATATTGGGATATGTATGTATACTTTAGTTTGTACATGACATACATATACCTTGAAGGAATTCTAGTTTTGATGATTTTCATATTTTAAGAAATTTCTTATTAAGCTTAATTGCATATTTTCATGATAATATGTTTCACATAACACTTGTACACTCACTTTAGTTGATATTTTCTCATGATTTTATTTTCATGAGTACAATTTATGCTTTATTGATTTTGAGTGTTTAGTGATCATGTGACTTACATGTTTTTCATGAAATATATTTTTGTTTTATTCCTTACTTGAAGGATTTCGTACTAGTTTACAAAATTTTCATATAACTAGTTCGTATTCTTAATTTTGGAAGAGTTTTCAATTATGGTAAACTATTTTCAAACCTATTTTTGAAAATCCTTTCCATAAGGGCGGTTGGTTGAGCGACCAAGCCTTGTATGCTTATTATTGAAAATTCTTTTAAACATGTGCATGAAATGGGTGGTAGGTAATATGAGCTATACACTTGATCTTATTATGTTTTTAATTGGTATCATTGGATCTTTTCAATTGGTATCACTATTGATATTCTTTTTGTATACTCATATATGTTTTATATATATATGCTTTCACTTCAAATAGTATCAATTTCGATTGGTATTAAATTTTCCATACATATATATATGCTTTATTTGTGCTTACTATATCTCTATATTTTTAGCACAAATTTTAGTTATGCTAAGCTTGATTTTTTCAATGACTATTATATTTCAATTGATTATGTTTCAATTGGTATCATATACAAGCTTATGCATCATTTTGATTGATATTTCATAAAGGGGAGAAAATTCATATTTCACCTTTCAATTGGTTTTGTTATTCTACTCCCACACTTTATGTTGAAAAATAATTAGAAAAGGATATTGATTATTTTTGGTATCATATGCTTTTAATGAAAAATTACTTTCAATTGGTACTAATCTTTACAAATTGATATCAAGATTACCTATAAGTTTACTTACAATTGGTATGTTTTATTGATATCAAATTTTTGGTTGAATTGCTCAAAATGATTTATTTACTTACAATTGGTATTTAATTGGTATTTACTTACAATTGGTATTAATTGGTATTTAAATTTATATTAAAAATATTTATTTTATGTACCACATTATGTACTTTCAATTGGTATGTTTTATTTATTTTTATTGATATCATGATGCATGATATATTTTTTTTCTTACAATTGGTATCAAGAAAGTTTGTTTTGATTTCACCCCTTATTGATATTTTTGTTTAAGACAAAAAGGGGAAAAATATTGTTTTCTTTGACCCCTTTGTTGATGATTGACAAAAAGGGGGAGAAAAATTTTGAGATTATATATGCATGTGTTTTTGCATCTTACAATAAAAATGATTTTGAGAGTTTAAAAAAAAGGAGGAGACGGTTTTTAAAACATATGTTTGATTTATGCATGTTTCTCTCTCCTAGTTGATGCTTACATTTGTTTAGTATCATGTACTTCATTGAATATCTTATTGTTTATTGCTATGCATGAGTTAAGGGGGAGCTTCTTTGAAGCTTAACTTTAATTCATGCATATATAACTCCATGAGTTTTGTCATCATCAAAAAGGGGGAGATTGTTGGCCCAGAGGTCTTCCACTCTAGTTTTGATGATGATTAACTCATGTAGTTATGTTTACTAATAATCTTGTGATATTTAGTTTCAGATACTTAACCAAAATATTAGTAGGTGATTAGCTTCAACAAAAGTGTTTTGGAGCTTTCACATGGTGATTCAAAAGCCCGAGTATTAAAGTTTATATCTAGCACTCGTTGGAGTTAAGCTCGGTGGATCACGTTTGGATCGAGTCGACTTGGAGACGGAGTTCTACAAGAAGACTTCGGTACATTGTTTATTTTATGTTTTAGATCCATTGTTAAAGATTAGATAGTGTGATATGCTCAAGTTCACAACACACACACTTATTTAAGTTTCATGTTTTGACTTTCGGTTTTTGGTTTAACCGATCTTAGTTTTCATGAATAGATAGAATCAACAAGTTTACATGGTTTAATGTATATTAGATTTTTTCTATATACATGTATGCTTTATATCTTAGACAAACTTATTTTGATAACCTATTCATGTATTTAGGTTTTGTATTTTAACAAAACTTGTTTTTGGAATTATTGTCAAAAACATTGATATATATTTTTATATGTATATTGGAGTATATCCATATACTATATGCCTCAAATGTTGATTCATATCATGTTTTTGTATTTGGATGAGTTTTGGACAAATCGGATTTTCATTTGAAAAATCCTAGTTTTGGAAAATACGAGTTTTGATTTTCGGCAAAATTTCCATAACACAAAAAGAGTTCAAAATATTTGTAACTTGATTTGATTTTTACTCAAACAAGTTTGTATTTCAAAGAGAATATAAGAACTTATTTTAATGAATTTTTAGAGATTTTATGGGATTTATTTGACAATTAAAAACCATGTTTCTAATCCCTTAACCAGCCCTGCCAGGCTCTGGCGGTCGACCGAGCCGGTCAACCGGACCCAGAGTCGGTCGACCGGATCGGTCGACCGACGTGCACAAGGATGTGCACGCTGACCTACCACTTGGGCCGGTCGACCGAGCGGTCGACCGACTGCAAGTACCGCACTCTCGGGTGGGGGCGGTCGACCGGACGGTCGACTGTGAGGCTTGGCACGGTCGACCGAGCGGTCGACCGGCCAGAGAGCAAGTGCTCTCTGGATTGGCACGGTCGACCGGACGGTCGACCGACAGGCTCAACGGTCAAATTTTTGACCGTTGGCCGGTCGACCGGCCGGTCGACCGGAAGGCTAAACTGGGCCTAGTCCGCTGCCAACGGCTAGTTTTTCAAAGGGCTTATAAATACCCCATTTGAGAGAGGTTTTGACACAAGTTTTTATGAGCAAAATTTTCCTACTTCTCTAGTGTCTAAACAGCAAGTTTTCAAAAGATTTTTGGGTTCTAAAGATCTATCTTTATTTGTTTTAAAGTGTTGGAAATTCAAAGAGAAAGAGAGTATTTGGGAATTGGTTTTTGATCTCTAATTCTATATCTTTCTAGTGATTTTTTCAAGTGTTTTTCTTTTTTGTTTTCATTTCCAAACACTTTATTTTCTCACTTGAGCTTATCATATCTACCTATCTATTAGGATCTTTGTGTAAGTGAGAAAGAATTGGTTTGTGGTCTTTTGATCACTAAGTTGTAAACCCTCCTACTTTGTGTTAACCCTCTTGTGTAGAGGATGATTTGTGGAGTGGTGGCTTTGTGCCTATCCCTCATTTGTGAGGTTGATATTGGTGGCTTTGTGCCTAGCCTCTAGTGAGAGGTGGTGTTTGTAATTGAGAGAGGAGTTGTGTACTCCCGGTTGTATTGTCCCAAATCCTCAGTGGAGGTTCCCTGTGTGGGAGTCCTGTGTGGACAAGTTAGTGAAAATCCTTCTGTGTGAAGGCGGGGACGTAGAGCTGTGTGCTCGAACCTCGAAACATATTCGTGTGTTTGCGTTTGATCCATTGACTCTCACTCTCTCTCTCTTTTATATTGTGCTTTGCATCATTTCATATTGATCATTCATAAATTATATGCTTGGCTTGTTTGTGTGTGCCTCACTTGTGCTTAATCACGAGAGCTTCATATAGCGCCTCAACTCTTATTCAGAGGAATCAAGAGGAGTTAGTCCAGAGCCCTTCACCGGGAATTCGGCTACACTCGTTGGTTACATTAAGTGAGTTGCAATTAAGTTTTAATTTTCGCATTTAGTTCATTAGATTAGCAGTACACCTATTCACCCCCCCCTCTAGGTGTACTTTCAATTGGTATCAGAGCTTACGCTCCTGATATTAGGTTTAACCACCTAGGAGTGTGATTTTAGTTTTGCTAATATATCATTTGCATTTACACATTTATATTGTTTATACACAACCATGGATTGCTTGTCACCTCCCATGTTTGATGTTTCTAACATTGACATGTGAAAATTTAGGATGTCCATGTACTTGAAAACCCTAGGCTTGCATGTTTTCCTTGCCGCTATCAAGAAATCCTATCTTGGTAATAGCAAGCATATAGAGGCCAATGTACAAGCCCTTGAGGCACTTAGAAGCACGCTAAATAAAGAATATTTGTATTTAGTTTCTAACTGTAATTCCGCCTTTGCAGTGTGGAACACGTTGACCACCTCCGAGCTACAAACGCCCAACATTGTGGAGGATGAATCTAGTAGAGAATCCGAGCAACAATGCTACATGGTCCAAGGGAATGACTCCATTGAGGTATATTCAGAATCTCAATTAGATGATGATGATGCTAGTACTTCTAGTAATGATTATGTTGATCCAAATGTTTTGAATGAAGAACTATCAATTGTATGTGAAAAATTGTTAGAAAAATATAATCTTTAAAAAAGAAGAGTTTTGAATTTAACAAAGAAAATAAGGATTTGTGTTCAAGACTTGATTTGGTTTTGCAAGAGAAGGAAGAGATTTCAAGTGAACGTAACTCACTTAAATCTCAACTAGACCTTTCTCTAAAAGAAAATGAGATTTTGAAAAATAAAAATGATTGTGAAAATATTTTAAAGAAAAATGAAAACTTGTCTTTAAAACTTGATTTTGTTGTAAAAGAAAATGAATCTTTAAAAATGAAAATTGTTTCTATTTCAAAAGATTTAGAAGTTTGCATAAAGGAAAATAAAAATTTGAAAATTGATATAGATTCACATGTTTGCCATGCTAGTGTAGCTTCACCTAGCTTACCTATTATATGCACCTCTTCTTCCTTAATTGAAAATGATATATCTATGCTTAAGAAGAGTGTGGATTGTTTGGGCTCCACTTTGAGCCATTGTGCTTTGAACCACTCACGTTGGAATTTATGTTTCGAAAGAAACAAGTTCCTTTTATGCATGCACACAAACCACGACATACACATGCTTCACACGGTCATGTACACAACACTATGTATGCTCATGTGTACACTTGTACACATTGTGGACGTAAGGGCCACCTTACTAAATTTTGTTATGATAAGATACATGATGTAAATTTAGCAACTAAATTTGTTTGGGTTAGGAAAGGAGCTAACCCCTATGGACCCAAAAGAGTGTGGGTACCAAAGACCACCCCTATTGTATTTGATGTAGGTGTGGGCTCTCGCATGACGTGAGAGGGCTTCCCTCCTTTCAACCCTCACGGCGACCTGACCGCGCAGGTCGACACGTGAATTACTCTGCATTGGGGTGAGGGTTGAGTGAAGAACAACTTCGGGAGCGATGAAAAAGTGTAAAAGAGAAAATGAAAATATATAAAGAAGTGGTGGTCGAAAGGAATCATTTTATGGTGATGTGAACGAGATTGTAGTGAATTAAATTATGAAGCTGAGTTTTTTTTTCTAATCATGAAGCAAAATAGTTAACTGTAGCAAAATTTCCAAGAGTCAATATTTTTTATTAGAAAGATAGAAAGAGAGGAGAGGTCAAATAATTGTAAATTGAAGAACAGGGATAATGATTTAAAGATTTAAAGAATAAAAAGATGAAGTGACGTCACTCTTTCCATCCCTCGTTTCATTTGAAATCAGATACGTCTTTTTAAAACTTCATTTCTGGTTCACCAAAAAAAAAAAGGAGGGGAGGAAAAAAACCATCTCCCCCGTCAATTATTTGGGTCTCCAGATATCAGATTTAATCAGCATTACTCTTTTCATTTTGATGTGGAAGACAGAGTCTACACCATCTTTTCTTTGTTTGTATTTTCTACAACCAAAACAATTATGAATTTCAGATGTTTGCGGATTTTTTTGCATAATAATTAAATAATTAAGTGTTTGAATAAACAAGAGTGTCTAAAAATATCTTACAATCGTGATACTGTGGACTTGTGTCCAAGTCAGGAATTCTTAAATTCATAAATATCTTATTTCTTCTTTTGGTTCACACAATTTTTTGAGATAAAACCGTGTTGTAAGAATCCCAACATTTCATTAATAAGAATTTAATGAAATATCCTCAAGATAAAAGGGTACAAATTTGCATAGAAACACTCATACACAATTTGCTCTTTTCCAAAAAAGAAAAAAAAGAACAAAAAAACAAAACCACCGGAACGCCTTCAGCTCAGTCGCCGCTTTTCCCCTCCATCGTAAATGTGTGTTCGGGCCCGTCAATAGCAAGACAATTCATTATTGACTCAAAATTCAACATGTGGATAACATGCACTTGTAAATATAGAAGCTAACAGCTCATTGATTCAGAATTCACCACGTGAACAACAGGCTCTTACAAATATGGAAGCCAGCTCATCATTGACTCAAAATTCAACATGTTGATAATATGCTCTTGAAAATATGAAAGCTAGCTCATTATTGATTTAGAATTTAACATGTGGACAACATGCTCTTGCAAATATGGAAGCTAGCTCATCATTGACTCAGAATTCAACATGTGGACAATATGCTCTTGTAAATATGGAAGCTAACAGTAAGGCTCCAAATATAAAAACTATCATCTATTGTATCCTTAAGATTAGTGTACTAATTTAGTTAAATGTGCTAATATTCTACTTGTTGTCTATATAAACAGAGCATTACTCCATTATATTTTATTGAGAAAAATATTGAAATAAAATAAAACCTTCAGATTCCATAAGGATTCTTTTATGGTATCAGAGCTATTTCAGTCAAACGACTCTTACTCTTTGTTCCCACCCACCTCTATCAAATCCCAATCAACCACAATCAAGGCGGCCAACATAACCATCACCAACATCGCCAACTTTGTTACTGTCAAACTCAACAAGGGCATAAGTAACAATGGTCTGTACACCCATCCTATCAATCTTTTTCTTCTACATCTTCTATAACCATGGTTCCTATCTTTCCCTCAATCAGTACCAACTATCTCCAACAACTACAACCTCCATCCTCATCAGGCAACCCCACCTCCATATTTTCCATCTCGGATACTGACTCGCCCATTTCAACAAATAATGTTCCTACATCATCTCACTCCACCACTCAACATCCTCCCTCCAATACCTCTCTGCCAATTCATACTGATATATCAATAACTCTCATTCCTCCTTCAGATCCTATTCTACCAACCACACTACTACTAGTACATATTCTATCTCCACCACCTACAGTACAAACTTTCACTACAACCACATTAATACCTCCCACCTCCTCCACCCACAACACTCATCATATGACTACCAGAGCAAAGGATGGCATTTACAAGCCAAAAGCACTCCAATCCACATTATACCCACTTCCTATGTCTCTAAATGTCATCAGTATTCCACCTGCACCTACTTGTGACACCAGGCTAACAAGAATCCACGATGGCGGCCAAAATTTCTGCACTTTTGGATGCTCAAACTTGGACATTGGTCCCTCCTCCACAAAACCAGAACATAATCGGCTGTAAATGAATATATCGCGTGAAACAAAAAGCTGATGGTACCGTCGATCGCTTCAAAACTCGGCTAGTCGCTAAAGGATTCACTCAGCAATCACGTATCGACTATGAAGATACTTTTAGTCCGGTCGCAAAGTCCTCCACCATTCGACTAGTTTTTGCTAACACAGTTTTACTGGCCTATGAAACAACTTGATATTGATAATGCTTTTTCTGCATGGCTATCTCAATGAACCAGTTTACATAACTCAACCGCCTGGCTTCATCGACACAGTCAACCCAACTCATGTATGCCGGCTTTCAAAATCTCTATATGGCCTAAAACAAGCTTCTCGAGCCTGGTATGAATGACTCCGTCAATCTCTTTTGGAGCTGGACTTCACTATATCACCTTCAGATCCATCATTATTCATTCGAAAAACTTCTACTGATGTGGCAATTGTTCTCATATATCTGGATGAAATTCTCCTCACTAGCTCTTCCACTCAAATATGTCAAGCTGCCATAACTGCATTGAGCAATCTCTTTCCAGTCAAGAACTTATATGATGCAAAATATTTTCTCGGCCTCGAGCACCATCGAATAAATAACGCTTTGTATGTTACTCAATCAAAGTATATATCTAATCTTCTTCGACAGCCAAAATGGATGGGGCCAAACCTTCCTCCACTCTTATTTTTACAAGTTTGAAGCTAGAAAACATCTCTGGGGATATTTTGCTTGATCCACTTCAATTTCGCTCACTTGTTGGAGGTCTACAATATCTTACGTGGACACGATCAGATATCTCGTTCTCAATAAATCAAGTATGTCAATTTTTGAAGGAACCCATGACCCATCATCTTATTGCAGTCAAAAGAATCTTGAGATATCTCAGGGGCACCACTAACATCGGCCTAGTCTATCGACGTAGCATCCTTCACCTCAATGCTTTTGCTGATGCCGATTGGGCGGGCTCCTTCCATGATCGGAGCTCAACAACTGGTTACTATATTTATCTAGGATCCAGTCCTATATCATGGTCAGCAAAGAAATAACACATCGTAGTACAGAGCTCCACGGTAGCCGAATATCAAAACTTAGCATACACGGCTACTGAGATTTGCTGGCTCACCTATTTATTGAGGGATCTCCACATACTACTGACAGCTCCTCCCACCCTTCATTATGAAAATTTAAGTGCATTAGCCTGTTGCGAATCCAATCAACAGAGAAGAGGGACACCAGAGAGTAGTCACCAATCACATGAACAAGTAAATAAAGAAAAGAAAGAGAGAATATAAGATTTAATAAGGTTCGGCAATTTGCCTACGTCCTTGGGGTAAGGGGAGAGAGTTCTTACTGAATCAATTAATTACAAGTTATAAATATTAGGAACAATACCCCTCTATATATAGCCAAAGAAACCATGAAGAAAAAGAAACCAAAAATACCTAATTCGGATTAGAAACGAATTTTGAATCAGATTTGGAAATAGGCCGCTGCAGCCGCATTAGTCGACTAGGAAATATCCTAGTCGACTAATAACTACTATTAATCGACTAGGAATTTGGCCTAGTCGACTAGTTTATAGTGAAACAGATTTCCAACTCTTTGTTTGTATTATTAGTCGACTAGGTAAAATACCTAGTCGAGTAGGTTGGGTTCTTTCTGTGCAATCCACCATTGATACGACTGATACGCCCTCGTATTTGACACCATTGATTGCATCAATCTTTGGCTAACCTTCAACAAAGTTTAAAAAACTCTATCAACAAGATTTTACCCTCTCTCCCCACAATTCTCCACTTCAGTGAAGATTTCTCAAATCTGAGCCGAACACAACATAGCACCATGTCGACTCCAATTTTGGCTGCATCATTGAGGTTGCCTACGTACCAATGCCCAACGGAATCAAGCCACACGTAGTTCATCCAAACGAACTCTACTGAGCTCACACAATTGGAAGAATATGGAGTAATTCTTTGCAAAGTGTAAATTTTATTCCCGAAACAATCTTGGTAAGCATA
Organism: Agave tequilana; assembly: GCA_038442645.1. Classification (NCBI taxonomy): domain Eukaryota; kingdom Viridiplantae; phylum Streptophyta; class Magnoliopsida; order Asparagales; family Asparagaceae; genus Agave; species Agave tequilana. The sequence continues at coordinate 304,402 of JAVJIF010002076.1, read as the reverse complement.
TCAGCGAGATTATTCTTCGTGTGAATTTTCTGTAACTCGATGTCACCTTCATCAAGAATCTCCCGAACAAAGTAGAACCTAACATTAATTGTAGGCTGTCTAAAAATCACTAAAAGATAAGTCATCAAAAAGCAGAGTCTAAACTCCAGACGCAGGGCTAATCATAGCCATCACTGCAGCATCAAGACGCGAGGGTCGACACCCGCGTCTCCGCATCACTGCAGCATCAGGACGCGAGGGTCGAAACCCGCGTCTCAGTATCACTGCAGCATCAATACGCGAGGGTCAAAACCCGCGTCTCAGCATCACTGCAGCATCAAGACGTGAGGGTCAAAACCCGCGTCTCAGTATTGCTTCAGCACCAAGGCGCGAGGGCCGAAACCCGCATCTCAGTTATAACTGCCATCGTTATTGGGTCAATTACTGCCCACATAATGAGGAAGTTAACCCCCATTATGGAGCATTTTTAGGGGGCACGTTCACCCCTGAAACCTCTATAAATAACCCCGTTTGCTAGGGAGAAGGGGTCGGTTGATGAGATAATTCTTGGAGAAGAATTTCGCTTGTGAGCTGTAGAAGCCCTGAGACTTCCACTGAAAAGAAAGAGAGTTCAACTCTTCAAGCAACTTGCTACGTACAAGTTAATCTTTGCCTACAATCTCTTTGAGATTCCTGGTCGACAGAAGCTGTGTTACTCCGTCTTCCATCCAAAGAGAGGATTCCCAAGAGGTCCTGACGTTCACCCGGTCAACGAAAAACAAGATTCACTTTCCACCGCCACATCAAGAACCCAGCATTAAACAAAGGGGAGATTTAAGTCTAAACATCTTCCCTCCCTTGTAGTCCGAGTGTTAATCCGCTGTAATCTTTCATTTGATTCAAGGAACTTCCTCCTACCAAACAAGAGATGGCGACTCCACTAGGGATTACTTTCTCTACTGACGAGCAAGTTGTGGCGCAAGGTGACGTCACCTGTATGGGAAAAATGGTCGAATCACTTGTCATAGAATTCGATCAGGCGAAGTATGAAGAGTTCTTCTCTTCTAGCTCCAAGAGCCCAAAGGCAAGGGTCTACCGAAAAGTCTCTTTGGGGACTTGCTCTTAAGTTTGCTCCGAGATTCTCCCAGACGCGACTGGTGAGAAGGATGTAGTGGCTAATCGCATCATGCGTAACGCCCACACCAACGCCTCTCAGGAGGCCCGCATGGTTAACGTCCCTGACGTTCAACCTGTTCATCCCCTTCCTCAGCGCCAGGTTACCGGGGGTTCCCTTCAACCCACACGACATAACCAGAACGCTGAGCGGCGACAGAGTCGGCGTGCGCGTCAACTACAAGTTGGAACAACTGTTTGTCCAACAAAGATAGGACGCGAAGTTCAGACCGACGTCTCTTCTGTACCATATCAGACACGTGAAGTCCGCGTTTGGTAACCTAAACGTGAGATTCACCAAGCTTGCGTTTCTGAAGCACCGCTTCCCAAATGCCAACGCGAAGTTCGTGCTCTTTGTCAAAGACACGAGACACGCGCCTCTATACACGGGACCCAGCAACCCTGCGTTTCTCAGGCATCTTTGTCCAGATGTGATAGTCGGCAACACGAGAGCCGCATCTCTTCTCAGCAGAGACGCCAGACTCGCGTTCCGGAGCCGCGACGCAAGAGCTGCGTTCATGAGCCTCGCGTCTCAGAACCCTGCGTCTCAGCTGTGCGAAGCAAGGAGAACTCTCGCAAGTTGAAAAGCCCTCGACAATCCGACGCTAATCTCTTCGATCCCCCTCCCGCGGATCTAAGGGATTATTTGACAAGGAAGAGAAGTGCTAGTCGGATCACTCCATCGTGTTGCTACGAACGACTTATCACAATGCTCTCTGAGTGCCGTTGTAGTTCACGTGCAAGCCAGCAGTCTAAATTTAGACAGCTGACTCTAATTCCCCGATCAGCTAAAAGAAATCGCTCCCACAGGAGGAGGACTTTCTCTGACACTGAATACCCTGAACTCACTACAAACATGACAAACAGGAGTAGGGGAAAGCAACCTGTGGTCAGCTCTGACGAGTCTGACACAGAACCAGAAGGAGTGTACCGACATACTCGCACTCGGACTGGGGTAATTCCCCCGATCAATTACAGTGCCCTGGCTCGGGGCATTGAAGTAAATGACTCGCATTCCTCTATTGCAGAGTCACAGGCTTCGACCTCTTCCATAGAGAAGGAGGCCTTTATATACATGACAAATACTCCTGAGGAGATAGCCAGGCGCTTGGAGCAGCAAACCCAGATCAGATGGTTATACTACCTGAAATAGGGGCCTCCTCGTGGAAGAATCGCCCATTTGAGTCTCAGGAGCAACAGCCTTCGAGGACGAAGCAACATGCTTGGCTTTTGGTGCCATCGCAACTGTGGAATCGGTGTTGAAGATGGTGAAAGCGGAAAAAAGCTTCGAGCTTTTCTTAACCCTAAAAGGCTCAGCGAAGAAGAAAGAGTCTAATGATGACTCTTGAAAGACTGTTGTCTTTTATAAGCACAGTGATTCGTAGAAATACGCGGCGCTTGGCTCGACGCCTAATCCCCGTCTGACGCGTGGCGTGCATATTAAATGCAACGCAAAATTTGCGCGCCAAAAGAAAGATGTCCCCTCAACTCTGCCGGACACGTGGCAACGCGCCCAAAATACGGATGCGTGTTTAACGGAAAACTGCATTCCTTCAAAAAGTTGCGCCTCTTCAACTAGGCCAAAGCGCGCCTACTTCACAGAGCGAAAGCTGCGTCTTCATCCCAAAAGACGCATCCTTACAAGAGGCGCGTCTTTAAAGCAGCATGACCACTGCGTCTATAGGACTTGCATTCAGTCCTTACTTCTACAATTCAGTTCAACAGTACACTGGCACAAGCAGATGACTGTTTACCCCTAGTTCAAAGTACACCAACAACAAACTCAGAGCACTGGGGAGGTCTAGACTGTATATCTAGATACTCGCCACGATCATTTCTGGTGGCTTCAAAGGGTTTCACAGTACACTCACGAAGACCACATTCCAGACAGGATCAAGCTCAGAGCATCTCAAATGATTGTCAGTCCAATCATGAGAAGTATGAACTCAACCAAAGTCCAAAGTATTTCGAAATCCGTCCCAGTCAACCGCGGAATATCGAAAACTTTGGAGGGGGTTCTGTAGGCTGTCTAAAAATCATTAAAAGACAAGTCATCAAAAAGCAGAGTCTAAACTTCAGACGCAGGGCTAATCATAGCCATCACTGCAGCATCAAGACGCGAGGGTCGAAATCCGCGTCTCCGCATCACTGCAGCATCAAGACGCGAGGGTCGAAACCCGCGTCTCAGCATCACTGCAGCATCAAGACGCGAGGGTCAAAATTCACGTCTCAGCATCACTGCAGCATCAAGACGTGAGGGTCCAAACCCGCGTCTCAGTATTGCTTCAGCACCAAGGCGCGAGGACCGAAACCCGCGTCTCAGTTATAAATGCCCTCTGGGTCAATTACTGCCCACATAATGAGGAAGTTAACCCCCATTATGGAGCGTTTTTAGGGGGCACGTTTACCCCTGAAACCTCTATAAATAACCCCGTTTGCTAGGGAGAAGGGGTCGGTTGATGCGATAATTCTTGGAGAAGAATTTCGCTTGTGAGCTGTAGAAGCCCCGAGACTTCCACCGAAAATAAAGAGAGTTCAACTCTTCAAGCAACTTGCTGCGTACAAGTTAATCTTTGCCTACAATCTCTTTGAGATTCCTGGTCGATAGGAGTTGTGTTACTCCGTCTGCCATCCAAAGAGAGGATTCCCAATAGGTTCTGACGTTCATCCGGTCAACGAAAAATAATATTCACTTTCCACCGCCACATCAAAAACCCAGCATTAAACAAAGGGGAGATTCAAATCTAAACATCTTCCCTCCCTTGTAGTCAGAGTGTTAATCCGCTGTAATCTTTCATTTGATTCAAGAAAATTTTACAAGGAACTTCTGTTGGCCCAATGGCCTTCCACTCTAGTTTTGATGATGATCAACACTCATGTAGTTATGTTTACTAATATTCTTGTGTTTCTAGTTTCAGATCATTAACAGGATATTAGGTTGGTGATTAGCTTCAACATGATGATTAGAAGCTATTCATGATGATTCCGGTGCCAAAGCTTAAAGATCATACCTTTACACTTGGAGAATCACGGAGTTTTGGAGCAAGTCTACTTGAAGATGAAGATCGTCAAGAAGACTTAGGTATCTAGTTTAGAGTTTGTGTTTTAAATCCATATTTGTAAAGCTTAGTTTAGTTGATATGCTCAAGTGCACAAATCACACACGTTTTATGATTGAGTTTTGGTTTTCATGAATAGTTTATCAAAACAAGTTTAAATTGATATATGTATAGTTGCTTCATTCTATACATACATGCTTTAACGTGGTAAACAAACTTATTTTGACTACCCTATTCATGTTTTGGAAAATTCTAGTTTGATAAAATACAAGTTTTGTTTTTGATAAAATTGGCAAGACACAAAAATGAATTGATATGATTGATATATGTCTTGAAATTTTTATCACAAGTTTTGGTTATCAAAGTAAAATGATAAAACAAGTTTTAGAAAAACATATTTTTAGAAAAACAGTTTTTATTGTGATTAAAACTATTTTTTAGATTTACTGTGAATTTATGGGATTTTTATTGAGTGAAAAGACCTATTTTCAAATCCCGTATCTGTGCAGAACTGAGGACTGGCTGACAGGCCAAGTCGGTCGGCCGGACCGGTCGACCGCACCAAGGGCCGGTCGACCGGGCCGGTCGACCGACGTGCACAGACGTGCACGTCTGTTAGGCACAGACACGGTCGACCGGGACGGTCGACCGAGTTGAGAGCTCTGCTCTCGGGTTTTTTCGGTCGACCGGGCTGGTCGACCGCTGTTGCCCAACGGTCACAATTTTGACCGTTGGCGGTCGACCGGACTGGTCGACCAGTGGCCTGTCAGGCTGCCACATCAGCCTAACGGCTAGTTTTTCCTAGGGGCTATATATACCCCATTTCTCCATTGTTTTGGCTAAGATTTTTAGAGCTAAAAATTCCAGACTTTCTCTAGTGTTTAAAAGAGTTTTTAAAAGGGTTTTAAGCCAAAAAGATTTCATCTTATTTGTTTTTGGGTTTTTGGAAAATCAAAGAAAACTAGGTTTTGGGATTTTGATTTGGTATTTCATTTTCTATCATATACAAGAGATTTCCCAAGTAGTTTTTCTTTGTTGCTTGTTTCCAAAAACACTTAGTTTCCACACTTGAGCTATATCTTCTATCCTAAACTATTTAGGATCTTGTTTTTGTGGAAAAAGAGAAAAGAGAGTGTTTGAGGTTGTTGTTGTAAACCTCTAAGTTGTACACCCTTATTCTTGTTGTATCCCTCTTCGGTAGAGGTGATCGGGTGATTGGTTTGTGAGCCTCTTAGGTAGAGGTGTTTGTTGTAGTTGGCTACGGGCCGTATCCCTCTTCGGTAGAGGTGGATTGTGGTTGTATAGCCTCGGTGGCTTTGTAAGGTTGAGAGAGGAGTTTGGTACTCCTATAGTGGATTGGGAAATCCTACACGGTGGTGTAGGCGGGGATGTAGAGTTGGGTACTCGAACCTCGAAACAAATCTTTGTGTTAGCGTTTGATCCATTGTCTCTCTAACCCTTACTCTCTTTACATTGTGCAAAGCATCATACTCATCATCATATCATACTTGCTTGTGTTGAGCATTGATTCATTCATATCATATATTGCTTGTGTTGTGCCTTGCATTTCTTATTGTCATATCTATTATATGCTTGGCTTGATTGTGTGTATTTCATATTGCTTGGATTGCTTGTGTGTGTGTGCCTAACTTATACTCATCCAACAAGAGCTTCACATAGCACCTCAACCCATTTCAAGGGGAATCAAGGGGAGTTAGTCCAGAGCCTCGCAAGGGGAATTCGGCTACACTTGTTGTATTGTATTAGTTTGTGCATAATTTGCATTAGCTTCCGCATTTAGCGCACTTAGTTTGCATTTAGTTTCTTAGATTAGCACTTACACCTATTCACCCCCCCTCTAGGTGTTTTTCAATTGGTATCAGAGCTAGTGCTCCTGATACTTAGGCTTAACATCCTAGGAGTGATCCATTTGCTTGCTAATCTACATTTGCATTTGATTGTTTGCACATATTTAGTTTATACCATGGACTTCATGACCCCTCCTAGCTTTGACCCTTCCAACATTGATGTTTGGAAATATAGGATGTCCATGTACCTAAAGACCCTAGGTTTGCATGTCTTCCTTGCCGCCACCAAGAGATGTTATCTTGGTGATGGTAATCATATAGGGGCCAATGCACAAGCCCTAGAGGCCATTAGAAGCACTTTATCTAAAGATTATCTTTTATGTGTTTCTAACTTTGATTCCGCTTTTGTAGTGTGGAACAAATTGACAACCATCAACACCTCCAAGCTTCAATTGCCAATCCAAGAAGAGGAATCTAGCGGAGAATCCGAGCCACAACAATGCTATATGGTCCAAGGGAATGACTCCCTTGAGGTACATTCGGAATCTCAACTAGATAGTAATGATTGTGCTAGTTCTTCAAATGATTATGTTGATCCCCATGCCTTAAATGAAGAACTATCTATTGTGTGTGAAAAGTTAATAGAAAAATATAACTTGTTGAAAAAGAAAAGTCTAGAAATTGAAAAAGAAAATAAGTGTTTGCATTCTAGACTTGATTGTGTTTTGCAAGAGAAGGTTGAGGTCTATAATGAAAGGCATTCATTGAGATCTCAATTAGAACTTGCACTTAAAAAAATGAATTTTTAAAGTCTAAAAATGATTGCCATGCTATTTTGAAGAAAAATGAAAATTTGTCTTCAAAAGTAGATTTTGTTGTAAAAGAAAATAATTCTTTGAAAATTAAAATTGATTCTATTTCAAAGGATTTAGAAATTTGTTTAAAGAAAAATGAGTTTTTACAAAATAAGATTGATGCTCATGTTTGCCATGCTAGTGTAGCCTCTTCATCTAGACTACCTAATGCTTGTACCTCTTCTTCTAGGATCAATGATGATATTTGCATGTTAAAGAAGAAGGTAGATTGTTTGGGCTCCACTATGAGCCAATGTGCCATGAACCACACACGATTGGAATCCTTGGTTCGAAAGAAACAAGTTCCAACCTTTATGCATGCACACCCTTCACGGCATACACATGCTCCTCACGGACACACCCATCACCATATGTATGCTCATGTGTACACATGTACACATTGTGGACGTAAGGGCCACCTTGCTAAATTTTGTTATGATAGATTAAATGTTTCAAATTTAGCAAAGAAATTTGTTTGGGTTAGGGAAGGGACTAACCCCCATGGACCCAACAAGATGTGGGTACCAAAGACCACCCCTCCAATTTTTAATGTAGGTGTGGGCTCTCACATGACGTGAGAGTGATGACACCTTGGAGTGGATGCGTTCCGGACTTCATGAAAATCAAATTGGATGCATCACTTTCAAGGGAAGATTTGGTGGAGATGACCACCACGTTTTGGAGACAAGGAAAGTTGCTTCTTTGGTTTCGGTAACTATCCTTTACTCCCAATTATTGTTTACATGCTTTTCATGTTCATAGTTTATAGCATGTTTTTATTGTCATTGGATTAGTATGTTCATTCCATGTTTATTAGATCCTTGACATACATGTATAGTATTTGAGACACACATGCTTATATAATCCCATACTTAGTGTTCTCACTTATGTTTAAGCTATAATGTACATCATGAATCTAATACATGTGAATTCACAGAATAATCATGTTTTAGTTTTCCATGATGACTTTTATCATGATGATTCTCATATTTGTTTTGATGCTTCATGTCTTGAATATTTGTTTAAGTGTTAGTTTTCATTAAGACTAGTTATATACTTGTACATAGAGTGGGCTACAAATAAATCTATATACAGTTGGAATTGAATGCTTATTTGAACCCATTAGATGTGCTAGTATAGTCTAGTTTTGATGATTCATACATATTAAACTTGTATTCTCATTTTGAATTTGCGTTATGATTGTATATTTCACTTCATGTATATGTTTGTATTGCCAAACTTTAAGATATACATGTATACCCCTTGAGTCATTTGCCTTTCATGCAAATATCTATTATGGACTCAAAGTGTGTTTAAGGGATATGTATGTATACTTCTTGTGTTGACAAATCATACATATACCTTGAAATGAAAATTGCTTTGATGAAAATTTAGCCTTACATGTTTTCATGTTTATGTGTCAATATTTAACTTCATGTATATGTCCATCTTATCCAAACTATTGACTATACATGAGTATCCTTTTTGAGCCACGTGCCTTCATGAATATACATTTAGTGGACTCGTTGAGTTTTGGATATGTATGTATATTTTAGCTTGTATTAGACATACATATGCCTTGAAGATTAAATAAGGAGTTTTATATGATTTTTCATGTTTTTGATGGAATTATGTTTTAAGGAATAATTGAGTTTAATGAAATATTTTTCATGATTATGATCTTCACATATTATTTGTACACTCATATCTATTGCTCATGTTTTGTTTCTCATGAGTTATGTTTTATTGGTTAGAGTGATGATTATCATGTGAATTTCATTTTGTTTTTATTCCTTACTTGAAGGATTTCGTGCTAGTTAACAAGTTTTCCATTTAACTAGTTGCGGTGTTCTTCATTTTGGTAGTGTTTTTCAAACAAAACTACATTTTCAAATCTATCTTTGAAAGCCCCTACCTTCAAAGGGCGGTAGGATGGGAGATCATGTTCATGTATGCCCTAATTGAAAATCTTTAAAACTTGAATTATGATTGGGTGGTAGATAATATGATGTATACACTTGAACCTATTGTTATGTCAATTGGTATCATTGAACTCTTTCAATTGGTATCATTTTGATCTTCTTGTATACTCATATATGTTTTGTATGTATGTATGCTTTAAATTTCAAGTATATCAATTTCTATTGGTATCTATCTTTCATACATATATATGTTTGTGTTTATGCTAGTGCTTGAGTTTCAATTTTGTTTAAATTGATTACTTTTAAATTGTTATCAAGACTATGCATGTCTTTATTTTGTTTTTCATAAAGGGGGAGAAAATTTGATTTTGTATTTCAATTGGTATTTGTACTCCCACTCTTTATGATTAAAAGTTGTTATTTTGAACATATGATATCAACATCAAATTTGTTTATATATTTTCAAAATGAAATATATTCTTACAATTGGTATCAAAATTTGTGTTTAGACATTCAAAATTTGTTATGTTGTTTTACAATTGGTAATTTGTTATGTTTAATTACAATTGGTATCTCAAAATGTTGTTTAAAGAAAATATTCAAAGTTTTGATTTGTATTTCCTATATGCAAGGAGAGCTTAACATCTCTCTTACATATAGATTCATGTTGAGTATATTATAAATTGAGGAGCTTGACAACTCTTCTTTATATGATATACGTGTGTAGGGGGAGCTTCACATCTCCTCTTATGCATTACATAATATGTGTTATGTGAATTGGGGCTTGTCATCCCTTCTTCATGTAATGCATATGTGTAGGGAAGCTAACTTAGCGTCTTCCTCTTCATGAATGTATATAGCATATAACATATATTGATTCTTGTTTATTGGTATCAAGATGCTTCATTGACATATTTTTAATTGATATCATGTTTGTAGTCACCCCTTATTGATTTTGTTTTTTGTTTTAGACAAAAAGGGGGAGAACATTGTTTGCATTGTTTTGATTGACAAAAAAAGGGGAGAAAAATTTTTACCCCTCATTTTATCTATGGTTTTGATTGTTTACCCCTTTGTTGATGATTGACAAAAAGGGGGAGAAGTATTTGTGTTTTATTTTATATGCATGCTTATGTTTATGCATATATTAATATATTTTAATCTCAAGAATATTAAGTTTAATTGATATATAGAGTTTGCCTTGTAATTGGTATCTAGAGCTTATTTTGTTTTGAATATTCCATTTGATATCTAGAACCATTTATTGTTTATGCATACGCATGGTTCATGTTTAATATTTATTGCATATATTTATTGTTTATCCCTATGCATGAGTTAAGGGGGAGCTTCCTTGAAGCTTATCTTTAATCCATGCATATATAACTCCATGAGTTTTGTCATCATCAAAAAGGGGGAGATTGTTGGCCCAATGGCCTTCCACTCTAGTTTTGATGATGATCAACACTCATGTAGTTATGTTTACTAATATTCTTGTGTTTCTAGTTTCAGATCATTAACAGGATATTAGGTTGGTGATTAGTTTCAACATGATGATTAGAAGCTATTCATGATGATTCCGGTGCCAAAGCTTAAAGATCATACCTTTGCACTTGGAGAATCACGGAGTTTTGGAGCAAGTCTACTTGAAGATGAAGATCGTCAAGAAGACTTAGGTATCTAGTTTAGAGTTTGTGTTTTAAATCCATATTTGTAAAGCTTAGTTTAGTTGATATGCTCAAGTGCACAAATCACACACGTTTTATGATTGAGTTTTGGTTTTCATGAATAGTTTATCAAAACAAGTTTAAATTGATATATGTATAGTTGCTTCATTCTATACATACATGCTTTAACGTGGTAAACAAACTTATTTTGACTACCCTATTCATGTTTTGGAAAATTCTAGTTTGATAAAATACAAGTTTTGTTTTTGATAAAATTGGCAAGACACAAAAATGAATTGATATGATTGATATATGTCTTGAAATTTTTATCACAAGTTTTGGTTATCAAAGTAAAATGATAAAACAAGTTTTAGAAAAACATATTTTTAGAAAAACAGTTTTTATTGTGATTAAAACTATTTTTTAGATTTACTGTGAATTTATGGGATTTTTATTGAGTGAAAAGACCTATTTTCAAATCCCGTATCTGTGCAGAACTGAGGACTGGCTGACAGGCCAAGTCGGTCGACCGGACCGGTCGACCGCACCAAGGGCCGGTCGACCGGGCCGGTCGACCGACGTGCACAGACGTGCACGTCTGTTAGGCACAGACACGGTCGACCGGGATGGTCGACCGAGTTGAGAGCTCTGCTCTCGGGTTTTTTCGGTCCACCGGGCCGGTCGACCGCTGTTGCCCAACGGTCACAATTTTGACCGTTGGCGGTCGACCGGACCGGTCGACCGGTGGCCTGTCAGGCTGCCACATCAGCCTAACGGCTAGTTTTTCCTAGGGGCTATATATACCCCATTTCTCCATTGTTTTGGCTAAGATTTTTAGAGCTAAAAATTCCAGACTTTCTCTAGTGTTTAAAAGAGTTTTTAAAAGGGTTTTAAGCCAAAAAGATTTCATCTTATTTGTTTTTGAGTTTTTGGAAAATCAAAGAAAACTAGGTTTTGGGATTTTGATTTGGTATTTCATTTTCTATCATATACAAGAGATTTCCCAAGTAGTTTTTCTTTGTTGCTTGTTTCCAAAAACACTTAGTTTCCACACTTGAGCTATATCTTCTATCCTAAACTATTTAGGATCTTGTTTTTGTGGAAAAAGAGAAAAGAGAGTGTTTGAGGTTGTTGTTGTAAACCTCTAAGTTGTACACCCTTATTCTTGTTGTATCCCTCTTCGGTAGAGGTGATCGGGTGATTGGTTTGTGAGCCTCTTAGGTAGAGGTGTTTGTTGTAGTTGGCTACGGGCCGTATCCCTCTTCGGTAGAGGTGGATTGTGGTTGTATAGCCTCGGTGGCTTTGTAAGGTTGAGAGAGGAGTTTGGTACTCCTATAGTGGATTGGGAAATCCTACACGGTGGTGTAGGCGGGGATGTAGAGTTGGGTACTCGAACCTCGAAACAAATCTTTGTGTTAGCGTTTGATCCATTGTCTCTCTAACCCTTACTCTCTTTACATTGTGCAAAGCATCATACTCATCATCATATCATACTTGCTTGTGTTGAGCATTGATTCATTCATATCATATATTGCTTGTGTTGTGCCTTGCATTTCTTATTGTCATATCTATTATATGCTTGGCTTGATTGTGTGTATTTCATATTGCTTGGATTGCTTGTGTGTGTGTGCCTAACTTATACTCATCCAACAAGAGCTTCACATAGCACCTCAACCCATTTCAAGGGGAATCAAGGGGAGTTAGTCCAGAGCCTCGCAAGGGGAATTCGGCTACACTTGTTGTATTGTATTAGTTTGTACATAATTTGCATTAGCTTCCGCATTTAGCGCACTTAGTTTGCATTTAGTTTCTTAGATTAGCACTTACACCTATTCACCCCCCCTCTAGGTGTTTTTCAACTTCCTCCCACCAAACATTAATGTGCTTTGTCCTTGCATGATATACTTGATTTTTTGCCAAATAGATAGCACTCATGCTATCACAATTGATCTTCAATAGATCCTGATCAATCCCCAAGTCGTCAAGCAAACCTTGAAGCCAAATTGCCTCCTTTATAGCCTCTGTCATAGCCATATACTCGGCTTCCGTAGTAGACAATGCGATATTGGACTGTAAAGTAAAGCGTCAGCTGACCGGTACTTGGGACAATTGTTTTCCATTAAAATTGCAATGTGGGAAAACTTACAAAATTCGAGGAGAATTACAAGTAATTAAAGAAAAATTACAAGAACTCTTCTCTCAAAGTTTCTAGGGAAGTACGCCAATAGAATTCTGGTCAGCGCGTGACCACTTTGTTCCGTTGATGATGCGAGTGGTCGAGTCTTCGAGTCTTCTACTCGGAGATTTCCTTCTCATATAGTTCCAAAAATCCTTTGAAGGAGGAAGATCGTTAGGGTATTAGTACCCTGAAAGAGAGAATCAAGGTTCTCTCAAGGAACTCAGAAGTTAGAGATTCTTCTCTTTAGAAAGCCTTCTTGGTCTTTAGCTTCTTGATGGGAAGAAGTCCAGCCTCTTCTTGAAAATCTCCAGTCAGTAGCCAGGCATTAGCCTGCCTAGCAATGGGCTATTTATAGGTATTATGGGGTGTAACAACCCCTCCTAAAAATCAGTAGATTGTTTTAGTCAATCTGATCTAACTTCGCTCCTGAAGCCAGAATAGCTTCGTAGCGAAGCTAATCATAGCAGGAGCGAAGTTAAAGACCCTTGCGCGGAGCTACTTAGCCAGCTGGCTTTGAATTTGTTGTAGCAATCCCTTGATTTTCTTCACTAATCAGAAGATTTGCCTTAATCCTCTCCAACTGATTGAGGAGTGATTGGATCAAGGCAAGTAACTGCCAAATATGTGATAATGATCACATCAATCTCGTGCTGAGATTTAAATGGTCAAAAATGACCATATAAACTCACGACGGAGCTAAGCAAAAAGGTTCATGCGAAGCTATGCTCACAGCGGATCTACTGAGCTATTTACAAAGTTTGTAGCGAAGCTTAGCAATGAGCTCTCAGTGGAGCTAGAAGATAGCTCTCAACTGAGCTATAAAAAGCCTCAAGCGAAGCTAGAAAACATAGTTTGCAGTGAAGCTAGATATTTAGCTTCCTGGGTTTTCTTCAGAGAACAGCAATTGGCTTACTACTATCTGCTTCACTGGATCCGTGGTGTCCAAATCACTGTATTGTCCATCAGGGATGGACATGTCTTCAACCTATCTGCGACTTGTTTTTTAGAAGTGTCGACAAGTTAGACATCGTTCAGACTAGTTGAAGTGCTGCCTGAGATTTTTGTCTTTTCAGAGTGTCAACAAAGCCCCCTTCAAAGTTTTCGTGAGTTTGCAGTGGATTGATGCAGATTCTAAAATACTTTGAATCTGAACGTGGGACCCAAATTGCTTAGGTCAAGCAAGCCCGTTGGGTGTAACCAGGAACTAAATTAGGTAACCAGCGTGGTTTTAACCTTGGAGTTCCCTAAGAAATGAGCCCTCAGTGGAGCTAAAAAATGAGCTCTCAGAGGAGCTGCAATAAAACTTCGGGCAGAGCTAAGAATAAGCTCCCAGTGGAGCTATGAGTTAGCTTCATGTGTCAGCAGAAGTAAGCCTGCATCGAGGCTAACAGAGATAAGCTCTTAGCGGAGCTACTGAGTAAGCTCTTAGTGGAGCTGAAGTGAACTTTCAGCGAAGATCTATGATGAGCCCACAGCGGAGCTGGAGTGAACTTTCAGCGAAGTTCAATGATGAGCTCACCGCGAAGTTAAAACAAGGCTTGATGCGAAGTTGAGTTTCACGTCTGAGCGAAATTAATTAACTTTGCTGCTCTAGGTTCTCGAAACTCGAACCGTTGTTTCAAATTTAATCTTGAAATGCCATCTTGCACGTCTTTTGAGGAGATGAAGCTAGGCTTATCGTTGCCTATAAAAGCCTGAGGGCTACAGGAGAAGTCATCTTCTTCATCGAGCTTTGCTGAGCTACAGAGACTTGAACCGACTTTCTTCGTTTCGAGATTTTAAGAACTTTTCACCCTCTCTAATGGCACCAAAGCAACACCCAGGAAAGGAGGTCACTACCTTCGCAGCAGTGGCGCCGCTACCTCCGTCCGTCGAACGCACGATCGCTGGTAGAGGTTCGCCCCTTTCAGAGATTTTTTTATCTCTTTTTGCAGTCCCTTTTGGCCTAATCCGCAAAGGATTTTTTCATCATACTTTGATGATCTCAGGGAGTTGATGTCCCTCAAATTTGATATTTTCAATCTCTAGAGAATTTATTTCCCTTTAATTTTGAAGATTGAAATCAGGAACCACATGGTTTCTCCTTTAAGCTTTAAGTGAAGCTAGCCCTTAGGGGCTTTGTGCATCTTCTTGGCCGATGCTTGGGCTTTGGAGCGGAGCTAGCTCCTTTGCATTCCTTCAAGGCGAACTGCCTTTTGCGCTTCTGAGCGAAGCCAGCCCTTAGACTTTTTCGCATTCTGTCAAGTGACAAAATGCGAAGGTGAGCTTCTCAACGGAGCGTGTGGCTGCTTTAGCTTTCATGCGAAATTAAACGATGAGCCCATAGCGGAGTTAAAATAAGTTCAGTTTCGCATCTGAGCGAAGTTAAGCCGCTGCCGTTAGGGTCCTTCCCTCTAGAACTGTCGTTCTAAATTCTTTAGAATTAAAGTCGGCCCTCCTTTTGAGGTAGTGAAAATGTGGCACAAGGCTAGCTATAAAAGCCCATCAGTTGAACACTTGAAGAGCCATTCTCTTAAGATTTTTGAAGAGTTTTTTTTCAAAGAACTCTTAGAGAGAAAAGTCTCTTCCTCTCCTCCCCTCATCTTTTTCAGGTCGAACCGTGACCCCACGGCGCGCAAGCGGCGCCGGTGGTGCTCAGATAACGAGATTGCCACCTCCACGGTGATAGAGGCTATGCCCTCCTCCATTGAATGGTCCATGATTGGTAGGGTTATCACCCATAGAGATTTTTAATCTCTTCCTTCAAGCCAATTTTGGCTAATCTCACCATTACTTGGTTGAGATCGACCCGAAAATGGTGATCTTAGGGAATCCAACTCCTTTGGCCTCATCCGTTCTTAGGGACATGGTTTTCCTTTTAATGCTGATTGACGACGTTGGAAGTTGAGAAGTTTCCATGCGAGCTTCTGGACGAAGCCAACCCTTAGGCTTTTTTGCATTCTGTCAAGTGACAGAATTCGAAGGTGAGCTTCACAGTGGAGCTGCGTTGCCTCTTGATCTTCCATTCGAAGTTAGCCCTTCAGGCTTTCTGTATTCTGTCAAGTGACAGAATGTGAAGTTGAGCTTCAAAGTGAAGCTTTAATTGTGGACTTTTGGTGATAATTGTTGAATTCTCAAGGCACAAGTGCCTTTTAAGCTCCCAAGTGAAGCTAGCCCTTTGGGGCTTTTAGCACTTTACCTCTGTGTAGTGTGAAGCTTAACCTCAGAACGAAGTTATCTTTGCTCGAGGAGCGAAGCTGATTCTAGATTAGTTTCGCTTAGGGAGCAAAGTTATGACTTAGCACTTTCCTTTTTACCCCGGGCTATCACGTTTACTCTTCTTTGTTTTGCAGTACATTACGCTCCCGATCCATTGAACAATCTCTTCAACTTGGCGACGACGGTGGACGAAAGTATACATCTCCATTTACAAGTCTAGGCCTTACTTATCAGTAGAAAAAGCACACTGGAGCCGAAGGCACTAATTCTAGGCGGGGACCATCATACATTTTGCAGCATCATTTTCACGTTAATGTTCAGGGATGATGATAGGACCATATTCAGGAGGCCAAATCTTGTATTTAGAATTGCCACACCAGGCGTCGGCTGACGGTTGCTTTATCCAAGATGGCCCACTTGGTTGCAAACCTACGCTACTGAGCTCAACGTATATGAGAAACTGTGTCATATATCTCGCCGTTGTAGGGTTTCTGCACAGGACACTTGAAGATCACAAAAAGAGGACATCACCAGTAAGGTCTCAGACCTCCGTTCACGAATCTTGTTCAAGGAAGTGACAGTGGCGAAGAACCTATGCTCATTGGATGTCTTTCTCGTAGCAAAATCTTCCATTAAGTGAAGGACTACAACCTTGTGCTGGGGGAGGCCTTTCGTGTCCAGTTAGTCCGGTGGAATCAAAATGTTCTACTGCATTTTGGCCTCGAGAAATGCCATTATTCCCAAAAAGAAAAAGGAGCGGAAGTAGATATACTATTCTAGACGTAGAGCAACGAGTTGCCTACTTTTGAAGTAAAAACTGAATTGTATGAGAGATAATCTCAATGTAATACCCTGTATCTTCTTTTTGCTTAACATTAATCAATAAAATTTGCCTTTTTGATCAATGACTTGTCTGGTGTCCTTTTTTCCCTTCTTTCTCTTTGCCTTTTCAAGTTTTTCATATTAGAAAAACTTTAACATCTGAGTTCTTCGGAAAGAACTTAAAGAAAAGTGAACTTTCACCAAGTAAAATTCCCGAAGGAATTAAACTTAAAACCAAGACTAATCTTTAATATGATAGAATTAACCTTGAAGAGAGAATCCACGAGGGATAAAAGAAGGGTAGGTCTAATAATCTATCTATTCAGAGGTGACTGACTGGATGTGACAGGTTAGGAATTATCAGACTCAAAATTTTATCGTTCAGAGGTGATAAACTACACGTGATGACAAAGAGAAACTTAGATTGAATATTTGTCGGTTCAGAGGTGAAGAACTGGACATAACCGATTGAGAATTACCAAACTCAGAGTATTTGTTATTCAGAGGTGGTGAACTGGACATGGCAACAAAAGGGAAGTCCACAAGGAATTGGGAGATGAAATCTGGACATCAATCGGTTTGGAGATGATAGACAGGATATGACCGATTGAGAAACACCTGAATTTAGAGTTTTACCATTCAGAGATGATAAACTGGACATGACGGTAAAAAAAAGATGAGACTTGGCTATCTATCAGTTCAAAGGTGATGAACTGAATACAACAAACTTGGAAGTCACCAAGCTCGAAGATTTTTCATTCAGAGGTGATGAACAGGACATGACGACAAAGAAATTAAGATTAGGTAATTAGCGATTCAGAGGTAACAGACTGAACATAACTGATTAGAGATTACCAAACTCGGGATGCTTACTGTTCAGAGGTGACAAACTGGACAAAACAGTAAACGAAAAAGGTAAACTTAATTATCTATCAGTTCAGAGATGAGGAACTGGATATGACCGATTGAGAAGCCGCCAAACTCGAAATTTTGCTGTTCAGAGGTGATAAACTGAACATAACGATAAAATGAAGGTGAACCCAGTTTTAGGGACCCGTCTACTTAGAGGTGATGAACTGAACATGATAGGCTAAAATACACTAAATTCTAAATCTGCTGCCAGAGATAGTCGTATTAACTTAGCAGCTAGCTCACTGGGACTGCAAGGGTGGACATAACTGACTAAGAGACACCAGGCTCGCAATTCGCTGTTCAGAAGTAGTCGTATTAGCTTGACAGTAAGAACTCCTGGCCCTGACAGAAAAATAAGAACAAGGTTACAGACTCGTCTGTTCAGAGGTGGCGAACTGGACATAACAGTTTGAGTACCATAGTGGGGAAGAGATTTGAGCACCCGTCGGTTCAGAGGTAATAAACTGGACATAACCGACTAAAAATCATCAGAGTCAGAGCTCTGCCATTCAGAGGTGGCAAACTAGACATAACGCCACAAGAGTAGTCTCTATTGGATTAGAAGATAAGGTTAGGCTATATATCAGTTCAGAGGTAATATGGACATAACCGATTGAGAAGTCACCAAACTTAGAATCTTGCCATTCGAGGTGATTGACTGGACATGATGGCAAAATAAGTTATTCTACTCATGAATGTGATTTGATACTCCATGGGGACTTTAGCGGTTCCTTGGAGGAGTCTTAGAGGAAATTGTCAGAGGTATAATGTTAACTTGACAACCAAAGAGTCCACTGGGGACTGAAAAAGACTCCGAGGGGAATCTATTAAAAATTCCCTGAGAAGTTAAAAAGGATTATTATTTCTGCAGATTCCGTAAGAAAATACTTTAAAGAATTATCAGAGGTAAGTATTAAGATGACAACTACAGAGTCCACCGGGAACGGAAAAGACTCCGAGGGGAATCTGTTAAGAACTCACTGGGGAGTTAAAAGGATCCCATGCTTTAAAGATTTGTCAGAGGTGTAATATTAACGTGACAATCAAGATGGGAGAGATATGATGCAAATTCCTTGTTGGAAACTTCAAAATGAATTTTGCCCGAAGTGATCCTGACAAATTCTCCGCTTGGGAATTTACCAGAGTGACTTGTTAGAGGTTTAATGTTAACTTGATAAGGGTTAATGTGCTGTTAATGTAACAACAATTTGAGTGAGCCCACCATTCTATGGTGGCGAATGGTAGGTGGAGTTTCAATCCGCCAGAGATATTAGCAAGATCCGCCGGGGATATTCAAAAATTTTACTGTCAGAGGTTTAATGTTAATGTGACAGGCTTGATCTGTAGTTCATTTTCTGAAAAATGATTACAGTTTAATGTGGTCATACCATTCCATGAACGGGAATTAGCAGGGGACTTTGGTGAAATTGATCGTTCTCCACAAAATATAAGAATATTGCTTCCATCGGGGAATAGGAGACAACATTTCCAAAATTTGTTTAGGAATCAAAGCATTCCTACAGGGGAATAGGAGAATAATAATCCAAGAAAAAATCAGAGGTAAAAACTTTAACATGACCTATTTGCTTTATGGATCTACCATTCCATGGAAGGGAATTGGTAGAAGATTTTGGAGGAATCAAATGGGATTAGGTTCCTTAAGATTTTTAGCAAACCCTTAACTATCAACGGATTTGGTGTACCTTTACCAACTACTGTTCGAGTCAGGCTAGCAATGCTATTCCCCTCAGCATGATGAGTTATTGAGGATTTTATATTGGGCTTAGAAGCCAATTTTTTCTTCTAACCTTATTCATCGAAAGCTTCAGATCATGCCATTTGAAGTGGATCTTTTCGTGTTTCACAGATGACCTCTATAATCTCTCTAGGGATTAGAGAGTTAAATTTCGTGGGAAATTTGTCGAGTAAGTCGAAATTCCTAGTGAAATGTCACCTTAATTGGGATTCTTGTTCTCAATCGTAGACATGGAACATATGTTCTGCGAGAAATTTATCGATTAAGTCAAAATTCCTTGTAAAACTTCATTTTATGTTCATCATGGTTAACACTCAGGATTACAGCTGTTCACCGAATCCAGATATGAATCTAGAGATAATGGAAAGGTTATGTCCAGATGTGTCACAAACCTTCTTCAATAAACTCGGCTCGATCAAGGTCTTCGTGAGACCGAATCGTGATTTACCGAATGATAGAGGCGAAGAGATGATTAGAGACATGCTTTCTCTTATATATTGAACCGTAGCCATCTTTTTGGATTGGCAAGGGATGATGGAAGAATAACGCTTAACATTGCCGTTTAACCATGCTTGACTTCAAAGTAAAAAGGACAAGACTAAAATGGAAAATTTTGCCTATGTATTCTTTTTGATGTTAACATCCTATATTATAACAACTGGATGTCAACCAGAATCTCAGGAGGAGCGGAGATGAAATTGATTCCGCTCGAGGACGAATGATTTCTTGTAGAAAAAATAGTCAACAAGTCTGTCTTAATGGCCAGAGGTTTAATGTTAACGTGGTCATGTACAATACTTTCTTGATTAGATGTATAATACTAACGTGATCAGGGATAGTATTTCTTCAAGAACTTGCCATTAATCGGCATCATGAGCATGTCACCATTTTAATTCGCTAGGCGGGATGCTCTGTTCGAGTAGACTATCTCTACCATGAAGGGTCCCTCCCATTTAGGTTGGAATTTGCCCTTGGTCTTGTATGTCATTACCATAGGTCACTTAACAGCTAAGACCAAATCTCCTGTCTGAAAGACTCTCTCCTTGACCTTTTTGTTGAAGGCCTTTGAGATTCGAGCTTGGTATAACTCAATACGCTGTCGAGCTTGTAGTCGCTTCTCGTCCAATGGTTCTAGCTCTTAAGACGCAAACGGTCATTATCTCCTTCTATCATCTTGGTTGCTAGGGCAATGTGAAATGACGCCATTTGTATCTCTAGAGGTATGACTGCTTCACACCTGTCAACTAGAGAGAGACGTATTGCCTTTAGGAGTTCAGACCGTCATTTGGTAGGCTCAAATACATTCACTGAGTTTCTCGTTCCAATCTCGTTTGCCTGAAGAGAAGAAATTTTTTGAGGAGCTTGATGATCGTCTTATTGAACGCCTCTACTAACTCATTGGCGACAGGGTGGTAAGCACTTGAAGCCACATTCTGAATCCGGTACTTATCGTAGAACCGATAAAATGATTGGCTTACAATTGGGGACCATTGTCGTGGATGATTCGCCTGGCACCAAATTAGTGAATGACATGGTGTTTGATGAAGTTGACCACATTATTGGTTTTAACTTCAGCGAGCGGTGCAGCTTCTGTCCACTTTGAGAAGTAATCAGTTATCACAAGGATGAACCAACAATCTTTTGCTGATGGAGGACGATGGGTCCTACAACGTCAATTCTCTATGCTTCAAACGGTCATGAAGCGATTGTGGGGTGAAGTAGCTCCGAGGGTTGGTGTATGAAATCCGCATGGATTTGATAGGCTTTACACCTTGCATATTCAATTGCGTCAGTGGTTGGCCAATAATAGCTGAGTCGGTGTAGTCGGTCATTGAGCTTTGAGCCTGATTGGTGAGCTCCACATATGCCATTGTGGGCCTCTTTAAGTACTTCTTGTGCTTCCAAGCTGGATAAACAACGAAGAAGTATACTGTCATATGAACGATAGTAAAGTGTCTTCACTACTGCGTCGTAGAAGAATCGAGTGGATCTTCATCGAACAGTTGG
This sequence comes from Agave tequilana, assembly GCA_038442645.1. Lineage (NCBI taxonomy): Eukaryota > Viridiplantae > Streptophyta > Magnoliopsida > Asparagales > Asparagaceae > Agave > Agave tequilana. The sequence goes on along the minus strand of JAVJIF010002076.1, from coordinate 283,069 downwards.
GATCATCAGGCAATATGCCATGCAGAGCGTAATCGATGATCGGGAATCGCCAATCCCTCGGTTCGAAGTTCGTCGAGGTTGTATGAACTTCGCTAACCTTTAAATCGTACTTCATATAGAAGAGATGATAAGTAGCCACCGTAAGACGATAAGTGGTGTCTGCTGGCAAGGCTAATGTAGCTACGAGCTCGGCTGTCTTTGTATTCAGGAAGCGAGACACATGGCTAATGTAAAAGCCATCAAATGAGTCAGCTAACTTGATGGCTGCATGGTGGTAAGATATCAGATCTTCATGATGGACCTCATACTCTCCTTTGACTTGGTGGATAATCAACTTGGAGTCACTATAATCTTCAAGGTACTGCACCCTTATTTATTGAGTGAGCTGGAGGCCAATGAGCAAAGCATTGTACTCAGCTACATTATTAGAGAAAGGCTCTATTAATGAACATGTCCGAGGAAGAACGTGATTCTCGGGCGAGACAAAGACCACCCCCACCCCGATAATGATCTTCCACGTAGGGCTTGTTCTTGATGCACCGTTAAAGAACATCTGCTATACATCATCTTCTGAGCTCATATTGACTTCAATGGCCTCATTTGGAATGTCCGTGTGTTGTTTCGACGTTTCCAAAACAGGATGGGTTATTAGAAAGTCTGCGAGAGCTTGTCCTTTGATCACAATTTGGAGGACAAAAGTCATATCATATTAGGACAATAGAATGGACCAATTAGCCAGTTTAGAGTTCAAGGACCCCGATTTCATCAAGAGAATGCATAGGGGATTGACTCTCAAAATGACATATATGATTTGGCCAACCAAATAATGTTGTGTCTTCTGGACAGCGAAGACGAGAGCTAGACACTCCTTCTCGACAGAATTATATCGAGATTCAGCCCAATCAGAGTTCTTCTCAAGTAGTAAATGTCCTGTTCGTAGCCTTCATCGTTCTTCTGTATTAGAAATGCACCCAAAGAGTAGTCCATAGCTCACACATAGAGTAAGAATGATTTTTCCGAAATGGGAGCCACCAGGACCGGAGGCTTGGTGAAATATTCTTTGATATCTTTGAAAGCCTTTTGGCAAGCTTGATGCTTTTTTTATTAATCGTGTAAACGATTAGCAACGACACTAGAGATTTGCGATAAATCTTCAGATATAGGCTAGTCTGCCTTGTAGACCTCTGAGCTCTTTGAGGGTTGCATGCCCTCAATTGCCTCAACTTTGTCGGGGTCAAGATGAATTCCTTTGGATGTAGCTATGAATCCAAGGAACTTGCCACTCGACATTCCCAATAATGATTTGGTCGGGTTCATCTTCAGTTGGTTAGCCCGTATAATGTTGAATACGGTTCTCAGGTCATCAGATGGTTGCTTTTACTGCGACTCTTGACTACAATGTCGTCAACATGGCATTCCACCATTTTCCGTAAATGCGCGTTGGTAAGTTGCACCAGCATTTTCAATCCGAATGGTATTACTATGTAATAGTATACCTCTAATGGCATTCTGAATGATGTATGTTTCTCATCATCTGGATGCATCTTAATTTGATTGTACCCTAAAAAGCCATCCATGAAGGACATCCTTTCGAAGCCACATGTATTGTCAATCATGACATCAGTACGAGCAACAGAAATTTGTCCTTAGGATAGGCTGCATTGAGATCACGGAAGTCGATGCAGATTCTGATCTTTTCATTTTTCTTAAGCACATGGACAATATTAGCAACCCAGTATGGGTGCTGTTCCTCTCGAATGAAACCACACTCGATGAGTTTATAAACTTCGATTTCGATTGCTTTCATGATGTCAGGTCGAAACCGTCGTTGTTCCTGCTTAACCAGTTTAGCATTCGGTTTGATATTAAGACGATACATAGCCACCTGAGGATCGATGCCAGGCATGTCTTCTTTGCTCCAAGCAAAGACGCCAATATACTACCGTATCAGGGATATGAGTTCTTGTTTCTCTATTGGTGATAGGCTTTCGCTTATAGAGATGAGCTTTAGGTGTCCTTGATCACCCACGTCGACTTGGATCACCTTATCTTCAGTCCGAGGTTCGTGCTGTTCGAAATGCTTCTCCCATTGTAGATCAAGTTATTGAGTCCACGGATCAGCATCGAATGGCTCAATGTCTTCATCTTGCTCCATCTGACTGATAGATGTCATGTTGGCGAAGAGTTTTTTGAAGACTACCTCCATACTACAATCAGAGTCCCAGTTGGATGAATCTGAAGATTGCGATGGGAGCGATCCATCAGACTTTGGTTCTGACTGTGGAGGTGGAGTGACATATCCCAACCTCCTGTGCCTGTGGTCAAAATAGTTGGGAGGTTTTCCTCTAGGTACGAAAGGTTGCAAAGGTATGCGTTGTCCTTTACTGAAATTCAAACCATCTCTGCGATTTAAGTTGTACCCCATTATTTTCATCATATGGTGGGCTGACCGTGCATGATGAAAGAATTGTGGGGGTTCCAAGTCATCGTCTGATTCTCTAGATGTCGGAGCTTGAGCCCGATCTCTGCCAAATACAATTGGTGATTGGTCCTTTTTACAAGGAGGGACAATGAAGACAAACCCTTCATTGTCCTGTATATGCATACATGCCATTTCTGAGATTGACAAAGGCATGTGTAAGGACCTAACATTGACAGATACATCCTCAATACACAAAGAATAATCAAAAGCAATATTCTCATTAACGACCCACTCACCCTCATTTTCAGCGGGGTTATTACAATCAAAATCATCTAGATACGCTACAATTTGTTCTACACTAATAGTAGCTGATGCATCTTCTTGTGATTCTGAGTCCGCCTCATTGCCACTGTCAACATCTTCGGGCAATGATTGCTTCAGTGGCTCGATATCCTCTTGGTGAAGGAGGGAGTCCGTGAAGTAATTCACCACTTATTTAAATGGTTGCACTTCAGCGAATACCGTTCGGACCACAGCATCATCTCCCACATATTTGAAGCACTAAAACTGAGTTTACCTTTCGTCTATCGTTATGTCCAGTCCGTCACCTTTGAACAGTAAGCACTCCAAGTTTGGTTATTTCTAATTGGTCATATCTAGTTTGTCACCTCTGAGCCGACGAATACTCAATCTCCTCCTCCTTTGGCGCTGTCCAGTTCGTCACCTCTGAATGATAAAACATCATATCTAGTTATTCTTAATCAAGCATGTCCAGTTAATCACTTCTGAACTGACAGATATTTAGATCTAACTCTCTAGTCCAGTAGAGATAGTTTCTTCGCTGTCGTGTCCAGTTAATCACCTCTGAACAGTGAACCATCTTTCTACTGATATTTAACCTGTCATGTCTAGTCAATCACCTCTGAACAGACAGATTTCTAGATTTATTTTCTTTTATCCCATAGTGGACTGTTATTCTTGGACTAACTTTATCACGATTTATGACCTCTGAATAATGTTAGTCTCAATCTTAATTCTTTCGGGATTTTCACTTGGTGAATTTTCATCCTAAGTTTTCCTATATGAAAGACTTGTATTATCTAAGGGTAATTACACGAGCAAAAAAGGAAACATCAGGAAGAGCAAATAAGTCAAATAAAATTTATTGATTCAATAAAAAGAGATACATTGATTACATTACATCAATTTTGTCTCTCACATGATCAAAGCTTGGACTCAAGAAACAGACTATCTATGTTTCTTACTTCCTATAGCTTCGATAATGGCCTGAGATTCCAGCTTTGTCTGGTTGAAAAGCAGTTATCTAAACTACGAAAGACTGGTTCCTCCAATACTGACCTTCCCTACTCATGCGGAGAAGAGTGACAAGGCTAAAACCAGAAAGACCCATATATTTGTAGAAAAATATTAACTGATGACAAGAAGGAGATTGTCTTTGGGCTTATCCTTATTATCTCTTCAATCACAGTCTCCCTGTATACGTTTAAACCCGATGCCAGCAAGCTATAATACGATATTTCTAGGGGAATGCACTTCTCCTTAGCGTTTTCACAAACATAGGATCCAAACATGACGATGGGCCCTGCTATTATCTTCAATAAATTACCCTGCTATTATCTTCAAGTACAACATTGGCCAAGATAGCCCCTGATGTCAATTCACCTTCGGCGAAGACTATTGCAAGGCGCCCCAGCGCGTTCTCATCGCCATAAAATGAAGCTTGGCCCTAGGACTAGAAATGTGCACCCTCGTCTATTCCTTTCACTAATCCAAAAAGACTGGGAGAGTAATGCACTGCAAAGAAGTAAAACAAGCATGTTAGTAAATGAAGAGAATAAATGGGCAATTTTTTTTTTAGCCATGCCCAATAGGCTGCTAAAACTTAGCTTTGCTCAGAGAAGTTAAGGTCTAGCCTCGCCTAGATAGCTACAAGGTAGCTTCACATAGGCTGCATAAAGCCTCACTTCAATGAGAAAAGACTAAGCCTCGCCTTCAAGGCAAGTTAGCTTCGCCAGAGAGGTTAAGGTATAGCTGAAAATACCCCTAGAGTGGCGGTAAATAGGTATATGGCTAATCTAATGACAAATAATGTGGAATTAAAAAATAAATGCAACACACTTAGTGTAACCAATAGTGTAGCCGAAGTCCCAGTGAAGGGCTCTAGACTAACTCCTCTAAATTCTTCTAAATAAGAGTTGAGATGCTATATGAAGCTCTCTTGGTTCAACACAAGTGATGCACACAAACAATACCAAGCATATAAGATAAGAGCAATATGAATCAATGCAAGATATAAAAGAGAGAGAGAGTTTAGAGATAGCGGATCAAACGCAAACACAAAGATATGTTACGAGGTTCGAGCCACTGCTCTACGTCACCGCCTTCACACAGAAGGATTTCCACTATAGTGTCCACACAGGACTTCCCACACAGGGAACCTCCACTGAGGATTTGGGTAATACAAACTTGGAGTACAAACTCCTCTATCAAACATCAATAACCTCTACACAAGAGGCAAGCCATAACAACAATCACCTCTACACTTAGAGAGATGGGCACTAAGCCAAACAACTATCACCTCACACTAGAGGGATAAGACACTAAGCCAAACAAGCATAATCACCTCTACACTTAGAGGGATACCAACAAAAACACAACCTCCACTATCACTTCTATACAAGAGATATAACAACAAACACAAAGAAGGTTACAACTCTTGGTGATCTCAAAGACCACAAATCAATTTTCTCACCAAAAATAAGATCCTAACAGATAGGATAGATAGATAGATCAAGTGTGAGAAAATAAAGTGTTTGGAATGAAAATAACAAAGAAAAACTCTTGAGAAAAATACTAGATAGATATTGAAGTAAAGATCCAAAAACCAATCTCCCAAAGACTCTCTTTTTCTTTGATTTTCCAACACTTTAAAACAAAGAAAGATAAAATATTTTAGCCCAAAAACTCTTGAAAACTTCTTACTAAAACACTTAAGAAGATGAAAAAATTTGCTCTTAAAATTCTTATTTAAAACAGCTCAAGAGAGGGGCTATTTATAACCCCTCAAAAATCTGCCCGTTGGCAGTCAGGAAAGGGCAGAATGCCCCTCCGGTTGACTGCCCGGTCGACCGGGGCAATAGTCATATTTCTGATCGTTATGCCTCCGGTCGACCGCCCAGTCGACCGGCCACAGCCAACGGTCGACTGCCCAGTCGATCGGCCCCCACACGAGGTGGGGTACTTTCAGTCGGTCGACCTCGACCGCGCGGTCGACCGGCCGAGTTGGCTGGCCATGTGCACGTCCTTGTGCACATCGGTCGACCGCTCTGGTCGATCGACCACAGTCCGGTCGACAACTCCGGTCGACCAACCACTGGTCCGGTCGACCGCCAGTTGATCTGGCTAGGGATTAAGGGTATTGAAAACTTGTCTTTTTAATTTCAATTTAATCCCATAAAATCACATAAATTCCATAAAAATAAATTCTTATAAGATCTTTGAAGTACAAGTATGTATGAATAAAATTCAACACATATTACAAACTATTTGGACTATTTTTTTGTGATATGAAAATTAGGCTTAAACACAAAATCTGTATTTTTCAAAACTTAGATTTTTTTTGAAATGAAAAAACCGTTTTCTCTAAAACTCATGTAAATACAAAAACATGATATTGAAACAAATTTGAAGCATATTGTATATGGATAAAATCCAATATACATATAAGAGATATATTTATGTTTTTGACATGAAATCCAAAAACCAGTTAAACCGAAAAACAAAACCAATAAACATTAAACTTGTGTGTGCATGTGAACTTGAGCATATTAACACTATCTGATCTTTACACAAGATCTAAATAATCTAAACTAAACAAACCGAGGTCTCTTGTAGAACTCCTTCTCCAAGTCGACTCGATCCAAACACGATCCAACGAGCTTGACTCCAACCGAGTGCTAGATGCGATCTTGACGCGCGAGCTCTTAAATTAACACGTGTAAGCTCTAAAACTCCTTTGTTGAAGCTAAACACCTACTAATATCTTAGTCAATCACTGAAACTATTTAAACACAAGATTATTAGTAAACTATAACTACATGTGTTAATTATCATCAAAACTAGAGTGATGGGCCTCTGAGCCAACAGTCTCCCCCTTTTTGATGATGACAAAACTCATGGAGTTATATATGCATGGATTAAAGTTAAGCTTCATAAAAGCTCTCCCTTAACTCATGCATAGTAATAAACAATAAAGATATTCAATGAATGTATAAACCAAACAACACAAATATGCATAAATGAGAAAATAAACATAAATAAACTCTCTAAATACTTCTCCCCTTTTTGCATATTTACTTCTCTCCCTCTTTTGCATAAACAAAAACATATATGCATTAAACAAGAAAATAATCATGCATATATAAACTCTCAAAATTCTTCTCCCCCTTTTTGTATAAAACAAGGAAATGAAATAAATATGCATAAACAAGGAAATAAAGTAAACATGCATATATAAACTCATCAAATACTTCTCCTCCTTTTTGTTAATTCATCAACAAAGGGGCGAAAATAATCAAACAATAAAGTTATATATGCAATATACATTCAAGAAGAGGAGAGACGTAAAGTTAACTCTCCCCCGCATACATGCATTTATATGAAAAGAGATGACTAAACCCTAACCATATAAAGTATAATATACAATGTATAAAAGGAGATGTGAAGCTTCCGTACACAGGTGTACTACATACCAAAGAGAGGTTAATCACTTCAATATGAAATACACTCAATATGAATCTATATATAGAGAAGATGTTAAGCTTCCCTTGCATAGAAGCAATATATATCAAAACATTATGAAACCTCTTTAAAACAAATTTGTAATGCCAATTGAAAATATACCAATTTATGATAAAGGTATATATCGAAACATTAAGATACCAATTTATGATATCAATTGAAAATAAACAAAATTTTTAAGATACCAATTGAAAATATTTTGTAAATTTTTGATACACATAGAAAATTAAACATTGTACGTTTTTGATATCAATTGAAATATATATTGTAAATTGTAAATTCTGATACCAATTGAAAAATATATATTGTAAATTTTGATACCAATTGAAAGTAAAAATTAATTGAAAATACAAACCAAATTTTAGGTAAATACAAATCATTTTGCAATAAAGATACCAAATAGAAAATAATACCAATTTAAGATTATTGATACCAATATTGAAAATGTTAGCATATACCAAATCAAAGTATTTTTCATCATAAAGAATGAGAGTAAGATACCAATTGAAAATAAAACCGATTGAAAGATAAAATATGAATTTTTCTACCCTTTATAAAATACCAATAAAAATGATGCATAAGCTTGTATAAGATACCAATTGAAAAATAATTGACATTAAGGACTAAAATATGCTTAGCATAAACATAAATGTAAAGATGTTGTAAGCACAATCAAATCATATATATATGTATGAAAATATAAATACCAATCGAAATTAATACTATTTGAAGTTTGAAGCATATATATATAGAAAACATATATGAGTATATAACATAAAAATATCAATTGTGTTACCAATTGAAAATATAATGAGAATTAAGTGTATAACTCATACCTACCACCCTATACATGCACATGTTAACAAGATTTTTAATTTAGAGCATACAAGGCATGGTCGCCCATCCATCTGCCCTTTGGCGTTAGTAGGGTTTTCAAAAATAAGTTTGAAAATAATTTTAGCATAATTGAAAAACTCTACCAAGTAAAGAATATGAACTAGTTTAAGATAGTTTAAAATAACTAGTTATAAATTCTTCAAATTATGAAACCAAATTATATATTTCATGAAGCATAAATGAAAACATAAGCCAATATGATCATTAAGTAAATGCACATGTCTTAGAGTAATGATATACACAATAGTTAAACTATAGAGAGAACACAGAATATGGATCCATATGAACATGGGTGTATCTCAATGACTACATATGCATATCACTAGTCTAATTAACATGACGTTTGATAATAATCATGAAAAAACTAAAACATGCTAAAAATCAATAATGAAAGTATGTAAAGTAAATGGGAGTTAGGGATAGTTATCAAAATCATTAGGGCTTATCTCTAGGTCTCTAAACCATGATGGTCCTCCCACCAAGTTTCCTTGAAGGTGATGCATCCAAAGTAGTGTCCATCAAGCACAAAAGTATCCACCATCAAGGCACCAATGCCCTCACATCAAGTGAGAGCCCACACCTACATCAAATAAATAGGGGTGAATTTTGATACCCATACTCTTTTGGGTCCATGGGGGTTAGCACCTTTCCTAACTCAAATAAACTTGTTTGCAAAATTTGAATCATTTATTCTATCATAACAAAATTTTGCAAGGTGGCCCTTACGTCCACAATGTGTACATGTGTACACATGAGCATACATGGTGTTATGTATATGAACGTGAGACGCATGTGTACACCGTGGTTTATATGCATGTATATGTGGAACTTATTTCTTGCGAAACATGGAATCCAATCGTGTGTGATTCATGGAACAATGACTCAAAGTGGAGCCCAAACAATCAACACTCTTTTTCAAAGCACATATGTCACTTTCAATAGAAGAAGTGGAGCAAGCAATAGGTACAGTAGAAGAAGAAGCATGGCAAACATGAGTATCTAAATCATTTTTCAAATAAATATTTTTCTTAGAAACAAAATCCAATTCCTTTGAAATTAAGCAATTTTTTTTTCAAAATTTCATTCTCTTTTAAAACAAAATCAAGTTTTGAAGATAAAATTTTATTTTTCTTCACAACATCATCACAATCATTTTTAATCTTTAAAAATTCATGTTCCTTTAAGGCAAGGTCAAGTTGGGATTTCAATGAGTCGCTTTCATTTGAAATCTCATCCCTTTCTTGCAAAATCAAGTCAAGTTTAGAAAACAATTTTTATTTTCTTCTTTTAATTTAAAGCTTTTCTTTTTCAAAACTTGGTATTTTTCTAGCAAGTTTTCACATACAATAGATAGTTCTTCATTAAAAGTATCGACATCCATACTATCATAACCTGAAGAACTAGCACTATCATCTAGATGGGTGTCCGAGTTTACCTCAAGGGAGTCATTTCCTTCGACTATGTAGCAAGGTTGGTTGGACTTATCTCCACTAGATTGCTCCTCCACATATTTCGTCGTTTGTAGCGCGGGAGAGGTCAAAGTGTTCCATACTGCAAAAACAAAATCATAGTGAGAAACCATAGACAAATATTCTTTACTTAATGTTGTTTTCCATTATGTTTGCAAAGGGGGAAAACTTACAAATAAAAAAGTTTGAGGAGCTAAATTACAAGTATTCTTAAAAAGATTACAAGTAGATCTCCTCAGAGATTCTGGGAAAATGTGCCGATAGGAGTCTGGTCAGCGCGCGACCACTTTGTCCCTTTGACGATGCGAGCGATGAGATTCCCTTCTCGCCTGGTTCCGGGAATCAGAGAATAGAGGATTGGTAGAACCCTCTGACTACTTCTCAAAACCACTTCTGTGAGGAATTCCTTCTCGCCTGGTTCCGGAGATTCCTTGAGGAAAAGAGGTTGTTAGGGTATCGCCACCCTGAGAAGAGAAGTATTTCTCTTGAAAGGTCTCTGAATTAGAGATTGCACGGTGCGTTGATGAAGAAGTCCGATCTTTGAGAAGACGCCAATCTCGCCGATGATCAATTGATGATCCTCCTCGATCTGATGCGATGCGATCCCTCTCCCTTGTGCCCCTGATGGGCTATTTATAGGGAAAGTAAGGGTATAATCGTCCCCTTTGAAGATATAGAAACAGATTGAACCGAATCTGTTTGAATCTGGAAAGTAGCCTTGCTGCGAGGCTATAATAGCTTCCGCGGAGCTAGAAAATGGCAAGTCGGTTGATCTTTCCGATGTGTTATGATCCTTTCCATATCGTTGATTGATTCTCCTTGATCCACTTACTCGTTTCAAGAGAGTCAAGAGATTGTGGCAATCACCTGCCATATTTGAATCCTGATTGGATTTGATTAGATTGAATCCGATCTTATCAGGAGATTTGATTGGTCAAAGGTTGACCATAGCAGGCTGATGGCGGAGCTGCCCGCTTTGAAGCTCATAGCGGAGCTAGAGGCAATTCCTGGCGAAGTCCGAAAAGAGGCTTTTCGGCGAAGCTGTCAGTTAGCTTCCTGGCGATGCTCTGGATGATGTTAGCCTCTCAAACGAGGCTATCTCTTTGGGCTAATGTAATGCTAAATGCTAGCATTTTAGACCTGCTGAGGTCTGTTTAGAAACAATCCGGGTTCACTGTTCTGCTTGCTGGATCAGTGGAGTCCAAACCGCTTCCTCGTCCCTTGGAGTTGGGTGAAAAACTGGTCTTCAGCTCGTCTGTCCCTTGTCTTTTGTAAATGTCAACAAGTTTAGACATCGTTCGGACCAATGAGAATCTTGTCTTTTTTATGTGTCAACAAGACCCCCTTCAAAGTTTTCGAAAGTCTGCAATAGCCCAGACTTCGAAATACTTTGAACTGCTGTGATGGTGGTGTGGAGTATGAACATCTCCATGATGGTTGAGTTCAGCTTCGCCTTCAATCCTGCTTTGGGATGGATCTGCCAAAGAGTTTGCACTGGTTCGCGAATAGCTTCGCGTCGGGGTAGCTCCGCATCTGGGCTTTCAAGAAATAAGTTCGCTTTGGAACTCCTGTTGCTTTTTCAAAGCCAACTGCCGTGGGGCGGTTACGAGGAGGATCATTCCTTCTTTCGCGTCAATCGAGAGAGATGTTCTCCGATTTGCACGTTTCCAAGGGAGGATATTCCCTTTATTCAAGGCGCCATAAGTGCCTTTTATGAGGGAGACGTTTTCTTCCCTTGTACGGTTCCAATGGGAACCGTCCCTGTCATCAAGGCGCAATCAATGCCTTAAGTGCGCTCGTGCTTCCACGCTTGAGGTGGTTGTGCTCAGGCCATGGGGCCTATAAATAGGACACTTGAGGTCCTCTGAGAAGTGCCTTGCCTTTCTTCTTCCCTTCTCTTGGTTGTGAGAGATACTCAGATCTCAGAATTAGTGGGAAAGCCCACCCTGGTTGTCTAACCGGCCAAGGACCAGTAAGTCTTGATCATTCAAAGACTTCACTGCTTTTAGGGAACTCATCTCCCTTGATTTAGCTTTGGCAGCTCGCTTCAGGGATTAGCTTCCCTTGTTCTTCATCTTGCAATTGGCTGCTGCAGAGAAGGATCTCATCATAGCTTTCTGTGAAGCTATCATCTTGGCTTGATCAGTGAAAGATCGTTGCTTGTTAAGTCCGCTGCGCAGGCAGGACTTGGGACTTGGCTTCTTCAATAGTTGAGCCAGTCTTGCCATATTGGTGAGGTTGAGACTGTTCTTCACAAGATCAGTCTGACTTTGCCGTATAGGCGAGGCTAGGACTTGGCGTTTGCTGAACCAGCCCATGGTTGCCGTGCAGGCGGAACTTGTCCTCTGCTGAAGTCGGATTGCTTTGCCGCTGAAGAATCTGACTTAATGTTTTTGCAGCTCTTTCTGTGCTTAACTGCTAACTTGCTTCAATTTGCCTTGCAGCGAGCTATGCTTGCCAGTCTGGTGACTTGATGGAAGAAGCCATAAAATTGCCTTATGCTTCCCCGGTTGAAGCTTTACTTTTAAGCAGGAGGAACAATTCGGGGCAGCGGATGCGCGTCCCAGGGGCTGTTGGCAGCCTCTTATCCGAGATGATTCGATCTGAGGTGAGGCTGGCTGCCGACTTTCAACTTTGGTGGCCTTCGTCGGGGACGATCCACTTCATGGGAGTGGGCCTCACACCCGTCAGATCACTAGCATCAAAACTAGTTCCCATTATAGGTGATCTGACGTGTTGGCGGCGATAAGCTTTTATTGCCAGGCTTCAACAAAAATGGCCTGGTAAGATCTGCCATTTTGTGGAGAAAAATGACCGTGTCCTCGCGGCACCATCTGCTCATGTGCGAAGGATTACGGCCTTGTGCAGGAGGAAGGCCTTTCCTGTCCCGTTGATCTGGCTTGGTAGCAGATAAAACCGCTTGTATGCCTCAAAAGATCTTTGTTGGGCAACTGAGTGTGTTGTATGAAACACAACTTCGATGTAATATCAATGTACCCTTGCTTTTGAATCAATGAAAGTTCATTGTCTGATCATCTGATTTGCTTGCTTTCACTGAGAGTCTGGCCATAGCTGGGCTGAACTGTATGCAGAGTTAAGGACATTGTCCTTTCTTCGAATGATCTTCGCGAGACCGGCATGTCCCGCAAACAGCAGCCTCTTTGGCGGGCTAAGGTAGACCTCCTGGCGAAGTCTTTGAAGGTTTGTGCGAAGCCCGCACTTTGCTCCTGCGCGGAGTTAACCCTTTAGTGGGGTTGAACCGTCGCACTTTGGGAAAAGCGCCTCAGGCGCTTCGGGCACTGTTTCGAATTAATTCGAAACGGCGGCATGTGCCCTTTTTCGAGGCCTTGATTTAGGCGCTGATTGGACTATAAAAGCCCGATTGGGCTGAATATGGGAAGATCTCCCTTTATTTTTAGAGAACTTTCTATCTCTTCCTCTTCTTCTTCCTCCTTTGCTTCAGAGTACTTTGAGCACTCTTGCATTCCTTCAATGGCGCCCAAGAGACGAGCGGGAAAGGAAGCAGCGACTTCTGCAGCGGAGGGTCCTCCTCCTCCGTTCATTGAGCGACCAATCGCTGGTAAGAGACTCTCCAATTTGATTAGAGAGTGGTCTTCATCCTTTGGAGTCGATACTCGGCTATTAGGACGATCGAATATGATCTGTCCTTATCAGGGAACTCGTTTCCCTTAACTTCCCTATTTTACTTGCACCAGGGAAGTAAGAACTGAACAGTTCTTCCCTTGGGCTTCCATAGGAAGCCATTACTTGGGGCAGTCTTCATCCTGTTGAGGAACAGGATATGGGTCGTGTGCCTTCAGTCGTGGCCACGAAGGACGACTGTTGGTCATGAAGTCTTTTTGATGACGTCAGCCCTTAGGGCTATGCCAGTTCCTGCAAAGATGCAGTCTTATCTGTGAAGCGAAGCTTTTTATCAAAGCTATTATCCCGCTGTTCTTGCTTACTGGGCGAGGCTATGCCTTAGCGAATTTTTATGTCTTCGCGTCCATTTGATTGGTGAACTAATCATAGTTCATTTTTTTTGTTTTTTTTTTTGTTTTTTTTTTGTTTTTTTTTTGCAGTACATTACGCCTCCGGCCTTCAGAACAGTCTATTTGGCGTAACCAGTCGAGCAGGGAGCATCAGCTTGCAGTTCATCGGGCAGGCTTCCTTGTTCAGTGAGCCGAGCCCCCTTGTACGGGATACGCTCATTCAGAGCGGTGGCCCGCAGGCCATGCAGAGCATCTTGACTACGGCTTCGTTTGAAGATATCGACCGTCAGGCTTACAAAAAGCCTGACTTCATGTTCGGGGATGCTGCACCTGATCCCGATCGCCAGCTGCAGGCCGGCGAAGGCCAGTGGATCTTCCAGTTGGATGGCGAGAGATTCTATCTCCCGTCTACTAAGCGGCATTTCGCTTTGTCTTCCTTCGCGAGCGTGACTCAGGCTCGGAAGATGGCGTGGGGCGTGAGCCTAAATGCCGAGTCTGTAAGTGTCGGGAGGTTGGCATTCCAGACCGGCTATTCGAGGGCGGGCCCTCCTCGTAGCATAATAGGGCTATACCCTGGGAAGGTGTCGCGGGACCTTCCAGTAGGAGAGAATCCAGCTGCGGCGCCGACCTTCGGTACTCAGTTCTGCGAGGCTGAGGGGAACTACCCCGCCACAGATTTCAGGGCTCCTGGTTGGGTCCACCCTCCTAGGTCATGGTGGGCGGAGTTGACCAATTATATCCTCAATCATTTTGAGGGGGAATTAGAGAGGTTGAACCTCTATGAGGCCGTCAGGGCGACCTGCTACGGCATTGAGATGAAGGTGGCGTGCTTCTACGCCATCCTTGAGTTGTACTGCCCAGCCTCGGGGACTTTCTTCACCCCGGTTGGTGAATTGGGCATGGCCCTGCATGAGATGCGAGAGATCTCTGCTTTGCCCTTCGGGTCTCTTCCATATGAAGAGTATTTTCCGTGTGAGACGGAGTTGGCTCTCTTGGAGAAGCAAGAGCCTGCTTTGCTTGAGACATATCGGGAATTGATGTGCCACCTGCACATTTGTTCCAGCATCCACACTGGTGGCAAGGGTAGCTCGAAGAGCTTGAAGAGCTGGGGGAACTACTTGTTCCCGGATATGACTAGTGCGCCCGAGGCAGCTCATTGCGGAGTTGCTGAAGAGGACATCTTGGCAAGGATGGAGGTGCATGCTGAAAAGGACATCGTCGTGACAGAAGATGATGGTCCTTTCGAGAAGGGTGATGTTCTTCGGAGCTTTCACCATCAGGCCCGTCGGCCTATGTCTCGCAAGGCGTTGCTGGCTGGCTTCTTGACCATCTGGTTAAAGAAGTGTGTCGTGCCTTCTTCTTCGGGTGACATTGTTCACCCGAATGTGCTGCTGCCTGCCGTTCGCTTGGTCCATGGCCACCGTCTGGGTCTTCTCCCGGCCATGGTGTGTTGTATTCAGAGGGGCCTTCGTGTTCTGACGGAGGCTTTCTGCAGGCCGATGGCGTCAAGGCGGGGGAAGGGTGCCGTCCTGCCTTGTGACGGGCCCAATCCTAGGGTAGGTTTACCGTACACCTACTTGATGGCGTGGTTCGCCTTGCACTGCCCTACTTTAATTGGAGCTGGGGAGGACCCTCCGCCGGGTGTTCAAACGGCGCTTCTCCGTCGTTTTGAAGGCTGTTTGTGGCAGAAAACTTATGTGGCCGAGGCCCGTAAGTTAGTGCGTCGTTATGACGCTTACAGCCTGTTCCGCTGTTTTCCTCGCCTGCGGGGTGCAGGATACAACGAGGAATTCCGTGATGTGGAATCAGGTCGGTCCCCCATGAGTCGGGGTGTTTTCGAGTGGCTGGTGTGTATCCGGCCCTCGCATCTGCTGTACCGGAGTGGGGATACCTGCTACATGGAGCCCTACATCCCGAGCCGGTTCGCCCGCCAATTTGGGTATGACCAGTTGTATGTGGGCAACCCGAATCCGGACCTGGCTTTCATGGGGAGCCTCATTGATGGGGCTCGTGCTTGGCGGTTCTTTACCGCGGATGACACTGGAGCGTGGCTACGCACGCCGTTGAGGGATCCCGGCCTATGGACGACCCTGTGTTTCTGCCAATGGTATGCGGCTTCGAACTCTACACCTGCTAGGTTTAACGTCAACCGTTCGGGTGTGAGGTTAATTTCTCATCGGATGAAGCAGAAGGCTTCTGATAAGATGGAGGGCAAACGAGTCCGTGTTCCTGGCATAGAGGAGTTCATCGCTATAGATGACAGCGAGGCTTCTGATGCGGGGAGCCCTCGCTTTGAGGCAGAGACAAGGGCTGATGCCCACGAAGCTGGTGCTCGTGAAGCCGGGTCTGGTGTAGTGGGAGCAGCTCCCCCACAGCATGTGGAAGAAGTGGAGGAAGAGGACTCTGAGGTCCACTTCAAAAGGAAGCGTGGGAGTGGATCCCGTAGGAAGTCGTCGGCGAAGAAGCCCCGTCGTCATGCTCCTACAATTGTGGTAGAGGGCGAACCCTCTACTGCGCTTCCTTCTGCTGCTCCATTAGTGGCTGAGCCGTCGGTTGCTGAACCGACTACTGGTAAGATTGGCCTCCATATAATATGCCTTCAGCGCACTTTAAATAACTCATCATTTGCTTTTTGTTGCAGGAGCTGAGGAGCATGGGGAGCAAGGGGAGCACTACGATCCCCTGTTTACTTATGGAAGTGCAGCTGGTTCCTTTGCTCGCTCGGAGGAGTCTGGGGATGATGCGGCCGATATTGGCCCTTCGGGCGCTGGGACTTCTAGAGGAAGTCCTATGGCATCCAGCTCTGCCGGGTGGTCTGCGGAGGAATCGGCGAGTGGGCCGGCTATCCGCGTTGAGTCTGGTAAGAACTTTCCGATGGGACCCTTGGATTCTGATGCGGCTGACGAGGTGACATCGGCCTTCGGTAAGACTAAGATCTCTTGGTCCTCGCCTATTTGTTGCGTCCCCCTTTTTGACCTTGGTTTTGTTGCAGGTATTCGTCCCCAAGGTGCATCAGCTTGGCAAGAGGCGGAGGGTTTTCCTGGAGGGTCAAAGGGCGATATGAGCGCTTCGACCGGGGCAGACGCTGCTGTGTTAGACGCGCTGTATGGCGACCTGCCTTTTTATCAGCCCAAATCAGCGGAGGGCCCTGAGGTTGAAGAGGCGGCAGTCCCGGAGGTACCCCCACTTCCAGTCATATCAACGAGTGGGGTGCAGACTGTCTTGCCGAATACGGCATTGAGGGTGATTGTGAGCCCTACCTCCCCGACGCTGGTAGTTGAGCCTGCTGCTCAGGAGGTGGTTGCCAGTCCTACCTCCGCGGTGGCTGGCGTGCTGGTGTCGCTGAGGACTCCGCCGAGGTCACCTTTGGCTTGCCCTGCTGCTGTCGATGTTCCCGCTTCTTCTTCCGCGGTGGTGTCGACTAGGTTGGTAGATTGCTCCGAGGTTGTCTCAAGGGTTGATGAAGCTGAGAATGACTTTATCGGTAATCTGGTCGACAGCTTCTATAATAGTTTGGAGCAGACTATCGGTCTAGTCTTGAAGGGCTCGCCTGTGCCATTTTCGAAGCTGAAGATGGTTCTCTCCCGTGGCATTGAGTGTATCCGGGACTTTGAGGGGTACCATCAAGCTACTGCTCTGGAGCTCCTGGTAGATGACCTTGAGAAGGACGTGGAGGAATGGCGCCATTTCCATCGTTCCGACGCAGCGTCTTTGGCTGATGAACGGCTCGCACGTCTTGTCGCCCAGAAGCGCGAGGCTCAGCTCGCTGCCCAAGAGGCTGTTGAGGCTATCTCCTCTGACTTGAGGTCCTTGGAGGCAGAGGAAGCAGAGGTTGGGAGTGCAATTGATGCTTCCAACAGTGCTCTTTTTGACGCTGAAGATAAGATCAAGAGGGCTGAAGAGATGATCCGAAAGGCAAATCTCCTCTTGTCGAAGGCTACACAGATGCGTCATGAAGAGTCTGCGCGGCTTAAGCAGCTCAGGGCTCGAAGTGAGGAACTGGCGGAGCGGAAGTCATCACAGAGGACGACTTTGGCGGAGACCGAGGCTCGTCTGGCTCAGGCGGTGGACTTCGATGAGGCAGAGCTAAGATCACAGGCGCTGGCCCAGGCTGAAGATGACAGGAGGACGCGGCTAGCTTCGCTCGGAGATCGGATCCGATCTTATCATGTACGCCTATAGGCTCCTCGATGTATCCCATCCTTTTGGATTTAATAGAAAATTTTTCTTTTGTCGTCTGTTGTTTAGATAATGAGACATGACTGTCTGTTGGTTCAGAGGTTGCAGTAACATAACCGAATGGGACGTTGCCAGTCTCGAGGTTAGCCCTTTGCGGGGCTTGAAAGGAAGGGAGATACTTGCCTTTTGTAAATGTCAGCAAGCATCGAGATTGAGACTTAGCTGTCAGCTGGTTCAGGGGTCGCAATGACATGACCAATTTGAGACGCCACTAGGCTCAATGGTAGATGAAACTTGGCTATCTGCCAGTTCAGAGGTCGCAATGACGTAACTGGTTGAGAAGCCACCAAGCTTCAATCAATAGGTGATACTCGTCTTTTGTAAATGTCAACGAGTATCGAGACCTGTCTTTTGTAAATGTCAACAGGGCTCGGGATCGAGACTTAGCTGTCTGCTGGTTCAGAGGTCGCAATGACATAACCAATTTGAGACGCCACTAAGCTCAATGGTAGATGAAACTTGGCTATCTGCCAGTTCAGAGGTCGCAATGACGTAACTGGTTGAGAAGCCACCAAGCTTCAATCAATAGGTGATACTCGTCTTTTGTAAATGTCAACGAGTATCGAGACCTGTCTTTTGTAAATGTCAACAGGGCTCGGGATCGAGACTTGGCTGTCTGCTGGTTCAGAGGTCGCAATGACATGACCAATTGAGACGTCACTAAGCTCAATGGTAGATGAAACTTGGCTATCTGCCAGTTCAGAGGTCGCAATGACGTAACTGGTTGAGAAGCCACCAAGCTTCGATCAATAGGTGATACTCGTCTTTTGTAAATGTCAACGAGTATCGAGACCTGTCTTTTGTAAATGTCAACAGGGCTCGGGATCGAGACTTAGCTGTCTGCTGGTTCAGAGGTCGCAATGACATGACCAATTGAGACGTCACTAAGCTCAATGGTAGATGAAACTTGGCTATCTGCCAGTTCAGAGGTCGCAATGACGTAACTGGTTGAGAAGCCACCAAGCTGCAATCAATAGGAGGTACTCGTCTTTTGTAAATGTCAACGAGTATCGAGACCTGTCTTTTGTAAATGTCAACAGGGCTCGGGATCGAGACTTAGCTGTCTGCTGGTTCAGAGGTCGCAATGACATGACCAATTTAGACGTCACTAAGCTCAATGGTAGATGAGACTTGGCTATCTGTCAGTTCAGAGGTCGCAATGACGTAACTGGTTGAGAAGCCACCAAGCTCAAAATTGCAATGGAGTTTGGGAAAAGTCTCGTTTTCACGGGGAGAAACGAGTGAATCACTGTCATAGGTTTGATGTTAACGTAACAGCGAGATATATATGTGGTCCTACCATTCTATGGATGAGAATTGGTAAGTGACTTTGGAGATCTCGTTCTCACGAGGAGAAATGAGAGGGCTGCTGTCATAGGTTAAATGTTAACGTAACAGCGGAATATATATGTGATCCTACCATTCTATGGATGAGAATTGGTAGGTGATTTTGGAGAGGGAATCAAATGGGAGCAGGTCCCTTGGGATTTTAAGCAAACCCCCAGCTACCAGCAGGTTTGATATGCTTGGAGAAAGAGAGAGGCTCTCTTTGTGCGCATTCCGGACGCGCGGATCTCGATCAGAGGTGTAATGTTAACTTGATCGAGAGCAAGATCCTTGATTAAGGATAGTATTTCTTTAAGAATTTGCCATTGATTGGCATCATGAGGAGGTCGCCATCTGCAGTCATGAGGCGATATGCTCCGTTTGAATAGACTGTCTCTATCACAAACGGTCCTTCCCATTTAGGCTGAAATTTGCCTTTGGTCTTGTGCGTCATAATCATCGGTCGTCTGACGGCTAAGACCAGGTCTCCTTTATGGAAGATTCTCTGCTTGACCTTTTTATTGAAGGCTTTTGACATCCGAGCCTGATATAGCTCGATGTGTTGCTGAGCTTGTAGCCGCTTCTCGTCTAGGGCTTCGAGCTCTTGAAGACGCAGGCGATCATTGTCTTCTGATGTCATCTTAGTAGTCAAGGCTACCCGTAATGATGGCACCTGGATTTCCAATGGGATGACCGCTTCGCACCCATATACCAGGGAGAAAGGCGTATTGCCTGTCGGTGTCCGAACCGTAGTCCGGTAGGCCCAAAGGCATTCACCGAGCTTTTCGTCCCAATCTCGCTTGTTCGAGGAGACAAACTTCTTGAGCAGCTTGATGATTGTCTTGTTAAATGCCTCTGCCAAGCCGTTGGCGGCAGGATTGTAGGCGGTTGAAGCCACATTCTGAATTCGGTATTTATCGCAGAACCGATAGAACCCCTGGCTTACGAATTGGGGACCATTGTCATGGATGATCCGCCTGGGGACACCAAATCGATAGATGACATGGTGTTTGATGAAGCTAACCAGATGGGAGGTTTTGACTTCGGTCAAAGGTGTGGCCTCTGCCCATTTTGAGAAGTAATCGGTTATTGCCAGGATAAACCGGTGACCTCTTGCCGAAGAGGGACTGATTGGCCCTACGACATCGATTCCCCATGCTTCAAATGGCCATGAAGCAACAGTAGGGTGGAGCAACTCCGAAGGTTGGTGTATGAAGTCTGCATGGACCTGACACGCCTTACACCTTCGTGCATATTGGGTGGCATCGGCCATCATGGTCGGCCAGTAGTACCCAAGTCTGTGCAACCTGTCTTTAAGCTTTGGACCCGGCTGGTGAGCTCCGCAAATGCCATCATGTGCTTCTTTAAGCACTTCCTGTGCCTCTGAATGAGAGAGACAACGGAGGAGGACACCGTCATATGAACGACGGTAGAGTGTCTTCAAAGTGGGATCATAGTAGAAACGGAGCGACCTTCGTCTGATGGACGCCGCTTCTTTGGGATCGTCTGGAGGCAAACCGTGCAGAGCGTAGTCAATGAGGGGGAAGCGCCAATCCCTCGGCTCAAGATTCACGGAGGTATGATGGACTTCTTGGATCCTTAGCATATGCTTGGAGCATACGAGATGCCGGGTTGCGACTGTGAGGTGATACTCTGTGTCGGCCGGTAAGGCTAGCGTCGTCGCTAGTGCAGCGAGAGCATCCGCCTTGGTATTCTGAGATCGAGACACATGCCCGATGTAGAAGCCTTCAAATAGGCTAGCCAGTTCGATAGCTGTATGATAGTAAGGCACCAAGTCCTCATGGCGGACTTCATATTCACCTTTTACCTGGCTAATGATCAGTTTGAATCGCCATAAGCTTCAAGATAGCGTACCCCCATTCCGTGGGCGAGTTGGAGACCAATGAGCAGAGCATTGTATTCCGCTACATTATTAGAGCATGACTCTGTCAAGGAGAACGCTCTGGGAAGGATATGATCCTGTGGGGAGATGAACACAACCCCTACTCCGGCAATAATCTTGCCTTTGGGGCCCATCCGTGATGCTCCGTCGAAGAACATCTGCCACACTTCCTCTGCTGAGGTTGCATTAGACTCGAAGACCTCATCAGGGATGTCTTCGTGAAGTTTTGAATGTTCCGGAACTGGATGCGCAGCCAAGAACTCTGCAAGGGCTTGACCTTTAACCGCCTTTTGAGGGGTAAAGGTTATGTCGTATTGGGACAATAGCAGTGCCCATTTAGCCAATCTTGAGTTCAACGACCCTGGCTTCGTCATGAGAAGACGTAAAGGGTTCACCCTGGAGATGACATGTATGGTTTGGCCAACCAAATAATGTCGAGTCTTCTGGACAGCGAAGACGAGAGCTAAACACTCCTTCTCAATAGGATTGTACCGAGATTCCGCTCCTATGAGAGTTCTACTCAGATAGTAAATGGCCTGCTCATGGCCATTGTCGTCCTTCTGAGCGAGGAGGGCGCCGAGGGAATAATCCAGGGCTTTTACATAAAGCAGGAATGGTTTCCCTGATGTAGGGGCCACCAAGACTGGAGATTTTGTGAGATACCTCTTAATGTCTTCATAAGCTTCTTGACAAGCTCGATCCCATATGAAGGCAGTACCCTTCTTCATTAGTCGGGTAAATGGTTGGCAACGGCCCGATAGATTTGCTATGAATCTTCTGATATAGGCTAACCTGCCTTGTAAGCCTCTGAGCTCTTTGAGGTTTGTGGGTGGATGCATGTCCTGGATGGCTTTGACTTTGTCTGGGTCTAGATGGATTCCTTTTGATGTGATGATGAACCCAAGGAATTTGCCGCTGGATACTCCTAAAAAGGATTTTGTCGGGTTCATTTTCAACTGATGAGCCCGCATTATATTGAACATCGTCCTTAGATCGCGAAGATGTTCATCTTTGCGGCGACTTTTGACAGCAATGTCGTCAACATAGCACTCCACCGTCTTCCGGAGATGATCGCGGAAGATCATGCTCATTGCCCGCTGGTAGGTTGCTCCGGCGTTCTTCAGTCCGAAGGGCATTACAGTGTAGCAGTATACCCCCAATGGCGTTCGGAAAGAAGTATGCTTCTCGTCATCAGGATACATCTTGACCTGGTTGTACCCTGAGAAGCCGTCCATGAAAGACATCCTCTCGAATCCGCATGTGTTGTCGATCATGACATCGGTGATCGGCAATGGGAATTCATCTTTGGGACAGGCCGTATTGAGATCACGGTAGTCGATGCAGATTCGTATTTTCCCATTCTTCTTGAGGACGGGGACTATGTTAGCCACCCAATCTGGATGTTGTTCCTCCCGGATGAAGCCACAAGCAATGAGCTTATGAACTTCGGCTTCAATAGCCTCCATGATGTTTGGGCGGAACCGACGTTGTTGCTGCTTGACTGGCTTAACGTCGGGCTTGATGTTTAGACGGTGCATAGCGACCTGTGGATCAAGTCCGGGCATGTCTTCATAGCTCCAGGCGAAAACATCTATATACTCTTTTATGAGTATTATCAGTTCTTCCTTTTCGATGAGTGATAAGCTTTCACTTATGAAAATAGGCTTGGGGTGATCTTGACTACCCAAGTTGACCTGGATCACCTTGTCTTCGGTAGGCGGCTCGCGCAGCTCAAACCGCTTTTCCCATTGGAGACTTAATTGCTGGGCCCATGATTCCTCATTGGCAACCTCTGCGGGTTCCAACTGACTGCTTGAAGTCATGAGGCTTTCGAATATTCTTCCTATGCTGACATCAGAGTCCCATTCGGAGGATGAGGCCGACTGTGATGGGATCGATCCATCGCTTTTGTCCCGAACCGTTGTTGATGATGTGGGTGTAACATAACCCAACTCCCTGCGCGTACTATCATAGTAATTTGCAGGTTTCCCTCTTGGGACGGAGTTACGCATCAAGCTGCGTCTTCCTTTTCCGAAGTTTAGGCCGCTCCCTGCTTCAGGTTGTAACCCATCTTCTTCATGATATGGCGCGCTGATGGCGCGTAATGAAAGAACTGTGGAGCATCCGACTCTGAGCTTGAGTCTGTAGTTGAGGATCTCCCTGGCCGGACTTTGCCGAAGATTATCGGCGACTGACCTTGCTTGGACGGAGGGACTACCAGCGTGGCCCCTTCTATGGCTTCCACGGATGTACTAGCCACACTCGACTCATGTACGGGCATATGAAGAGAGCCATCCATAATGGATTTGATCGACTCGATGCTCGCAGGATAATCAAAAGAAATATTATCATTAATTATCCATTCGCCTTCCTCATCAGAAGGGATCTTACATCGGGGATCATTAAAGCATGCTACAATTGGCTCGCCAATCAGAATGGCCGGCATGCCCGTTTCAGATTCCGAATCCGCCTCATTGCCGCTTTCATCACTGTCTGGCAATGGTTCTCCCGGCGTTCCACTAGCCTCTTGATATAGGAGAGCATCTGTGAAATAGTTTTCCACCCCCTTGAAGGGCTGCTTCTCAGCGAAGACAGTTCGTACTGTCGCATCATCCTCAACATACTTGAAGCACTGATGGAGAGTGGATGGAACGATCCAGTTGGCATGGATCCATGGTCGTCCCAGTAGCAGGTTGTATGATGTGTCCGCGTCAATGACATAGCATGTCACTTCTGACTTCAGGCTTCCGATTCTGCAGCGAAGCCGAATCTTTCCAAGCGGATGGCTGCTCCCGGCGTTGAAACCATATATTGTAGTGGTGGTTGCGGACAACCTGTACAGTGGTATGCCAAGGAAGTAGAGGAGCCTTTTGGGGATGATGCTGAGCGCAGACCCCGGATCGACTTGTATCCTTTCAATACAGGTTGAACCGATATACCCGGTATAGTACAGAGGTCGATCATGCTTGTTGTCTTTGAGAAGCATATCTTCCGCCGTGAAGGTAATGGCAGGTACCTTTGACTGTGCGTGATGGCACTCTGAGCAGGAAAGCCGCATCTCATCACCAGGAATCTCAGGCATGTATGTCAGAAAGGACTCTGAGTTGGCTAGCGCATCTCTGAGTGCCTCTCTTGTCTCTTTAGAGAGACGAAGAAGCTCGTGTATTGTGATACGAGCCGGGATATTGGCTAAGTGGGCCAATATATCAAAGCGAAAGGGCGTGGCTAGCCCTTGGCTTGGCGGTTTCTTCAACACGTGGTCGAATCGCACTTCCTTAGGTTTTTCCTTTCCCTTGGCTGGAATTGGAGTGGATGTCGGCATTGGTACTGACGCCGTTTGTTGCTGTATCTCGTCAGTAGTTCTGTCATACTGCCTTAGGTATGACTTTCCAGACCGGGTGCCCATCTGTTGAGGCGCATCTGCCTGCGTTGTACAGGCATGCTTCTCTTCTTCTGAATCGCTGAGGGAAGCCGAAGTAAGATTACCATCATCTGGCAGGACAGAGATGACATTGCAGGACTTGCCCTTTTTGCTGGAGTCCTTCGACGTCCGCTGTACGTCTTGGACGAGGTCAGGGTGTATCCACATAACTTCCCCTGTCTCCAATGTCAAAGGGACGAGACCCTTGTTGTATTGAGTCATGGCTGGAGGATGCTTGACTTCTAGCCGTGGCGCCGGGGCTGAATAACTCCCGTCGGGAACCATGACCTTCTGGGCAGTGCCGAACTCAATAGTCACCATATTGGCAGTGACTTTCTTCTGCTCCGTCTTCAGTGTGAGGACTCCGGCGTCGACCAAGGCTTGAATTCTATCCTTGAGAACATAGCACTTGTCAGTAGGATGGTGGATCATCCTGTGGTAGAGGCAGTACTTAGGGTCGTTTGTGCGCCCTATCTCATCAGGGCGTCGAGCATCTGGCAACTTCATCTTATTCCCTTTGTGGAGCAGATGGAATATCGTGACCACCTGGTCGTCTCTGAAGGAGTACTGTTTAGGAGGGAACTTGGGCTCCTGATTGTTGAAGCTGCTCTTCTTGGCCTTTGACTGCATGTCCCTGGTCAGCTCGACGGACATAATTTCCTTCCCTTTAGCTTGGGAAGACTGCGGGAGATCGCTGCGCCCTTTGTTGTTCGCGCCCCATTTGCTTCTAGGGGCGGATGACTCGAACTTTTTAGCCGATTTTTCGGCTATCTCAGCTTGTTCGACCAGTTCCTTCCAAGTGTGGGCCTTGACAGCCCCCATGCGAACTTCTACTTGATCCGAGAAGTTATGTCTGCATGTTTGTAAAAGCATGGGTAAAGGCATCCCTGCTGGGCACATCAGAGATAGATTTCTGAACCGCTCAATGTATTCACGGACAGATTCGCCTTTCCTCTGCACAGTGGAAAGGAGCTTGTCCATGGTCACTTCGGTGTCATCCTCATAGAAGCGAGAGAGGAACCGAGTTTCCAGGTCGATCCAGGAATTGATAGAGCCCTGAGGAAGGCTTCGGAACCAGTCGAATGCCACCCCTTTCAAGGTGCCGATGAACAACCTAGCCATGATGGCGTCGTTGCTTAGAACATTACCGGTCTGGGACCGGAAATAGTAGATGTGCTGATTGGGCGAGCTCTTACCATCATACGTATGCAACGTTGGTGGTTTGAACTTTGGCGGATATGGCACCGAATCCCATTCCAGTGGGTAAGGACGGACTACCCCCACTTTCTTCAATTCATCCTTCTGAGCCAGGGATGAAATTTGAGCTTGAAGGCCTTTAAGGACTTCGGCATTCAGGGAAGAGCCTCCCTTAGTTCTCTCCGTCTTGGGCGGATCATTGCTGAGATGTCCCTCCTCGTCATGATTACTCCCGGTATCATCATTCCGGTTGCTGAGGAGCTGAGCGAGCATCTGTTGAATATTGTCCAGGGCCTCTTGCTGAGTTCTAGAGGTCTGCTCCTGAGCTTCCAAACGCCGACGAAGGTCGTCATTGGCGTTCTCGGCCATATTGACCGATGCTTTGTCCGTTCGCACCGAACTGACTGTTGCTGAAGAGGCATACCCGCTGTCTTCATCTTCTCCATCGGATGATTGGGGTGACCGCCTGAGTTGTGGCACGGTTGGGACCGTCGAGGAGGAAGGCTGCTCATAATTATAGGGTATCGCCACCCTGGATCGGTGCTTCGGAAAACACCTTCTTCGCGCACCAAGACTTCACCTAAGCCCGGGCTATAATCTGGATCTGGGGAGCCGAAAGGGGTGTCGTCAGAGGCTTGACTTCTTCCGCGCAGCTCTCGCCCCCTTCCGGTCATGTTGACGGATGCAGAGGCTGGATCCGGTGGCCCGCTCCTTTTGGGATGCCTCATCGGGACGCGCGCAGACAGTCGATCAAAGACTGATCGCCGATATGGAGCAGTGGCGAGGGTCGGTCGTAACCGACACTGCATAGAATGGACCATCACCAATTGGCATTCACATCGTCGAAGACAGGAGGAAGTGGCCTGGAAATGCTTTAATCTCCGCTTGTCCGCCAAGAATTCTCGCAGGTCGGCCCTGTAGGGACCTGAACAATCTAGTATTTGGGACAACGCATCGTTCCCCTTATTCCTGCGGAAAGGATTAGCACCGTATAGTGCTCTGGTTTTAGCCTCGTGGCTGTAAACCCGATGAGTACGCCGAGGTACATCAGCCTTGCTTGTGAGGACAGGGCTAGCAGTAGGCATTGCTGCTCTAGGTGACGGGATAATCGCCGTCTTGACTTTATGGTTGGCAGCATTGTTGGCGCAGGCGGGCATCTTGCCTTTTTCTTCATAAGAGAGGCGCGGATTTGGCGTGGCTACGCCTGAAGTTTCAGCAGAGGACCTCTGTTTAGGCCTCCATATCCGTTTTGACAGAGGATGCATAGGTTCGCAAGGAACCTGAATAGCCACAAGCGGGGCTGCGGGGTGTTGGCAAAATTCTGCCTCTGGTTTCTGATTTGAAACCTTGGTCATGAAGACCTTCCGGTGCTTCCGTGCTCGAAGCATCAGGCCACCCCAGAGAGGACTTCTTCAAATCTTCCTTGATCGATCTGGATAACAAGGTTCTCAAAAGTGCAGGATCTGGGCCGCGGGCATGTTTCCTTGTTGCGCCAGAGAACTGCGGCAGGTTTGCAGAGAACCTTTTCCGTCTCCGCAGAGACTTTGCTTGAAGATTTAGCCAGAGAAGATCTGGCTGCACCGGCTTTTCTGAATTCAGAGATAGACCCGAAGGTCTGTTCGTCGCATTGCGACACTTGATTCTCAGCAGAGGAGAATACAGTCCCCAGCGGAGTCGCCATCTTGTTTTCCATTATGTTTGCAAAGGGGGAAAACTTACAAATAAAAAAGTTTGAGGAGCTAAATTACAAGTATTCTTAAAAAGATTACAAGTAGATCTCCTCAGAGATTCTGGGAAAATGTGCCGATAGGAGTCTGGTCAGCGCGCGACCACTTTGTCCCTTTGACGATGCGAGCGATGAGATTCCCTTCTCGCCTGGTTCCGGGAATCAGAGAATAGAGGATTGGTAGAACCCTCTGACTACTTCTCAAACCACTTCTGTGAGGAATTCCTTCTCGCCTGGTTCCGGAGATTCCTTGAGGAAAAGAGGTTGTTAGGGTATCGCCACCCTGAGAAGAGAAGTATTTCTCTTGAAAGGTCTCTGAATTAGAGATTGCACGGTGCGTTGATGAAGAAGTCCGATCTTTGAGAAGACGCCAATCTCGCCGATGATCAATTGATGATCCTCCTCGATCTGATGCGATGCGATCCCTCTCCCTTGTGCCCCTGATGGGCTATTTATAGGGAAAGTAAGGGTATAATCGTCCCCTTTGAAGATATAGAAACAGATTGAACCGAATCTGTTTGAATCTGGAAAGTAGCCTTGCTGCGAGGCTATAATAGCTTCCGCGGAGCTAGAAAATGGCAAGTCGGTTGATCTTTCCGATGTGTTATGATCCTTTCCATATCGTTGATTGATTCTCCTTGATCCACTTACTCGTTTCAAGAGAGTCAAGAGATTGTGGCAATCACCTGCCATATTTGAATCCTGATTGGATTTGATTAGATTGAATCCGATCTTATCAGGAGATTTGATTGGTCAAAGGTTGACCATAGCAGGCTGATGGCGGAGCTGCCCGCTTTGAAGCTCATAGCGGAGCTAGAGGCAATTCCTGGCGAAGTCCGAAAAGAGGCTTTTCGGCGAAGCTGTCAGTTAGCTTCCTGGCGATGCTCTGGATGATGTTAGCCTCTCAAACGAGGCTATCTCTTTGGGCTAATGTAATGCTAAATGCTAGCATTTTAGACCTGCTGAGGTCTGTTTAGAAACAATCCGGGTTCACTGTTCTGCTTGCTGGATCAGTGGAGTCCAAACCGCTTCCTCGTCCCTTGGAGTTGGGTGAAAAACTGGTCTTCAGCTCGTCTGTCCCTTGTCTTTTGTAAATGTCAACAAGTTTAGACATCGTTCGGACCAATGAGAATCTTGTCTTTTTTAAGTGTCAACAAATGTATTTCTAAGTGCCATTAGGGCTTGTGCATTGGCCTCTATATGCTTGTTATTACCAAGATAAGATTTCTTGGTAGCGGTAAGGTAAACATGCAAGCCTAGGGTTTTTAAGTAAGCACTCATTCTAAGCTTCCACATATCGATGTTAAAAACATCAAACATGAGAGAGGCAAGATAATCCATAAGTGTGTGTAAACAAATATGTGTGCAAATGCAAATAGATTAGTAAACTAAGATCTCACTCCTAGGTGGTTAAACCTAATATCAGGAGCGTAGCCTCTGATACCAATTGAAATACACCTAGGGGGTGAATAGGTGTATGTCTAATCTAATAACAAATGATGCAGAATTAAAAACTAAATGCAACGCACTTAGTGTAACTAAAGAGTGTAGCCGAATTCCTGTTGAAGGGTTCTGGACTAACTCCTCTAAATTTCTCTAAATAAGAGTTGAGGTGCTATATGAAGCTCTCTTGATTCAACACAAGTGAGGCACACAAATAATACCAAGCATATAAGATAAGAGAAATATGAATCAATGCAAGATATAAAAGAGAGAGAGTTTAGTGATAGAGGATCAAACGCAAACACAAAGATATGCTACGAGGTTCGAGCCACTGCTCTACGTCCCCGTCTTCACACAGAAGGATTTTCACTATAGTATCCACACAGGACTTCCCACACAGGGAACCTTCATTGAGGATTTGGGTATTACAAGGAGTACACAACTCCTCTAAAAAAATAACAACTTCTACACAACAAGCAAGCCATAACAACAATCACCTCTACACTTAGAGGGATGAGCACTAAGCCACACAACTATCTCCTCACATTAGAGGGATAAGACACTAAGCCAAACAATCACAATCACCTCTACACTTAGAGGGATACCAACAAACCCAACACAACCTCCACAATCACCTCTACACAAGAGGGATAACAACAAACACAAAGAAGGTTACAATTCTTGGTGACCTCAAAGACCACAAACCAATTTTCTCACCAAAAATAAGATCCTAATAGATAGGATGATGATAGCTCAAGTGTGAGAAAATAAAGTGTTTGGAATGAAAATAACAAAGAAAAACTCTTGGGAAAAATACTAGATAGATATTGAAATAAAGATCCAAAAACCAATCTCCCAAAGACTCTCTTTTTCTTTGATTTTCCAACACTTTAAAATAAATAAAGATAAAATCTTTTAGCCCAAAAACTCTTGAAAACTTCTTGCTAAAATACTTAAGAAGATGAGAAAATTTGCTCTTAAAATTCTTGTTTAAAACAGCTCAAGAGGGGGGCTATTTATAACCCCTCAAAAATCTGCCCGTTGGCAGTCAGGAAAAGGCAGAAATGCCCCTCCAGTCGACCGCCCGTTGACTTGCGCAACGGTCATATTTCTAATCGTTGTGCCTCCGGTCGACCGCCCAGTCGACCGGCCACAACCAACGGTTGACCGCCCGGTCGACTGGCCCCCACCCGAGAGTAGGGTACTTTCAGTCGGTCGACCGCGCGGTCGACCGGCCGAGTTGGCTAGCCATGTGCTCGCCCTTGTGCACATCGGTTGACCGCTCCTGTCAATCGACCACTGGTCCGGTCGACTGGCCCGATCGACCGCCAGTTGATCTGGCTGGGGATTAAGGGTATTGAAAACTTGTCTTTTTAATTTCAATTAAATCTCATAAAATCACATAAATTCCACAAAAATAAGTTCTTATAAGATCTTTGAAGTACAAGTATATGTGACTAAAATTCAACACATATTACAAGCTATTTGAACCATTTTTTTGTGATATGAAAATTAGGTTTAAACACAAAATCTGTATTTTTTAAAACTTGAATTTTTTGAAATGAGAAAACCGTTTTCTCCAAAACTCATGTAAATACAAAAACATGATATTGAAACAAATTTGAAGCATATCGTATATGGATAGAATTCATTATACATATAAGATATATATCTATATTTTTGACATGAAATCCAAAAACCAGTTAAACTGAAAAACAAATCAATAAACTTTAAACTTGTGTGTGTATGTGAACTTGAGCATATCAACACTACCTGATCTTTACAGAAGATCTAAACAATCTAAACTAAACAAACCGAGGTCTTCTTGTAGAAATGCTTCTCCAAGTCGACTCGATCCAAACACGATCCAACGAGCTTGACTCAAACCGAGTGCTAGATGCGATCTTGACGCGCAAGCTCTTGAATCAATACGTGTAAGATCCAAAACTTCTTTATTGAAGCTAAACACCTACTAATATCTTAGTCAATCAGTGAAACTATTTAAACACAAGATTATTAGTAAACATAACTACATGAGTTAATCATCATCAAAACTAGAGTGATGGGCCTCTGGGCCAACAATCCTCGCAATAAGGTAGGATAGTCTCTCCTGAGAGGCTGAGGCATAGCCTCACTTGCAAGACAAGCTGGCCTCGCCTGAGAGGATGAAGCGTAGCCTCACCTCTTGGCCAAGGTGTAGCTCTGCCTACAAGGCAAAACTAGCATTGCTTTTTGGCCAAGACATAGCTCCTCCCAAGAACGAATAGATTGTTCATCCTGAAGCTGACTTCGAGTTCTATCGTGAGACAGAATGCAAAAGCCCTAAGGGCTAACTTTGCCTGGAATCTCGAGAAGAAACCTTTGATTTCTATTCTCGCTGTGCAAATTAAAAGGGAAATTAAATCCCTAAAATTCAATGGAGTCAAAGTCAAGAGAGATGAACTCACTAAGACCACCAATTTCTGGAGAATCTTATCAAATTAATGGTGAAATAGCCAAAATCTGCTAGAGAAGAGATTAAGAGATCTCTAAAAAGTTAAAATCTACCAATTCTTGATTTTTTTAACGGTCGGAGGAACGATGGTCATTGCCAAGAAGGTGGCGATCTCCTTGCTTGAGCGCTGTTCAGGTGCCATAGATCACGAAATTGATCTTGAAATGACAATAGTGTTGGCCCAAAGGCCTTCCACTCTAGTTTTGATGATGATTAACTCATGTAGTTATGTTTACTAATAATCTTGTGTTGTTTAAGTTTCAGATCATTAACCAAGATATTAGTTGGTGATTAGCTTCAACAAGGTGTTTAGAAGCTTTTCATGATGATTCCAGGGCCAAAGCTTAAAGATCACATATTGCCTAGCCCATGGATGGAGTTTTGGAGCAAGTCTATTTGAAGATGAAGATCGTCAAGAAGACTTAGGTATCCATAGTTTAGATAGTGTGTTTTTAGATCCATTTGTAAAGCTTAGTATAGTTGATATGCTCAAGTGCACACAACACACAAAAGATTTATGTTTTGGATTTTGGTTTTTATGAATAGTAGATCAAAACAAGCTTAAATAGTTTTTATGTATATTAGATATGTTCTAGATATACATACATGATTTTAACTTCCTATACAAGCTTATTTTGATGTCCCTATTCATGTGTTGAAAAATCAAGTTTGATAAAAATTCAAGTTTTGTTATTGATAAAATTTGCAAGACTCAAAAATGAATTGATATGATTAATATATGTCTTGAAATTTTTATCACAAGTTTGTGTTTCCATATAAAATGATAAAACTATTTTTGGTGATTTTTTAGAAGTGTTAAAAGATTTTTAGAAAAATATTTTCCCAGTTTTTCTAACCCAGTTTTGTTCCAGGCTTCAACCAAGTCGACTAGTAGCCTGACTAGTCGACTAAGGCTGAGGTCGGTCGACCGACGTGCACAATTCTGTGCACGTTTGGAGGCGCTGGGACGGTCGACCGCGCCGGTCGACCGGAGCACTTACAGTGCTCTCTGTTTGTTTCGGTCGACCGGGCCGGTCGACCGCTGTTGCCCAACGGTCATATTTCTGACCGTTGGCGGTCGACCGGGCCCGTCGACCGTTGCCTGTCAGAGTTGCCAGCTCAGCTCTAACGGCTAGTTTTGTATTGGGGCTATATATACCCCATCTCTTCATAGTTTTTGAACAAGTTTTTAAGGGCAAAAATTCCAGACCTTCTTAAGTGTTTTTAAAGAATTTTCAAAAGTGTTTTGAGCTTTAAACTTCCAATTTGATTTGTGTTTTGGGTTTTTGAAAAATCAAAGAAAATAGGAATTTGGGATATTTGTATTGG
Organism: Agave tequilana; assembly: GCA_038442645.1. Lineage (NCBI taxonomy): Eukaryota > Viridiplantae > Streptophyta > Magnoliopsida > Asparagales > Asparagaceae > Agave > Agave tequilana. Next base: position 250,390 of record JAVJIF010002076.1, on the reverse strand, counting down.
TTTTCATTCTCTATCTTTTACAAGAGTTTTTTAAAGTATTTTCTTTGTTGCTTGTTTCCAAAAAACACCTAGTTTTTCACACTTGAGCTATCTTCTATCCTAATCTATTAGGATCATTTGTTTTGTGGAAAAAGAAAAAGGAAGAGGTTTGTGGTTGAAAGATACCACTTGTTGTAAACCCTTAATTTCTTGGTTGCTCCCTCTTTGGTAGAGGTTGAGGTTGTGTAATTGGGTTGTTGGTTTGCTCCCTCTAGAGAGAGGTGGAGTTTGGTTGTAAACCCTCTTCGGTAGAGGTGTTGGTTGTTGTTGTATTTGGCTACGGGCCTACCCCTCGGTTGTGAGGTGGTTGTTTGAGAGAGGAGTTCAGTACTCCATTGTTGTAAAAATCCTTCTCGGTGAAGGTTCCCTCGGTGGGAGTCCTCGGTGGACGGTATAGTGGATTGGAAATCCTACACGGTGGTGTAGGAGGGGATGTAGAGCAAGGGTGCTCGAACCTCGAAACATATCATTGTGTTTGCGTTTGATCCACTTGTCTCTAAACTCTCTCTTTACATTTGTGCAAAGCATCATACTTCATTCATATCATATTTGCTTGTGTTGAGCATAATTCATATTGTCATATCATATCTATTTGCTTGTGTTGTGCCTTGCATAATTCACATTGCTATATCTTGTATATGCTTGGTTGTTTGTGTGTGCCTCACTTGTACCTAATCAACAAGAGCTTCACATAGCACCTCAACCCATTCAAGGGGAATCAAGAGGAGTTAGTCCAGAGCCCTTCACGGGGAATTCGGCTACACTTGTTGATTGTACTAAGTGTGTTGCAAAATTTGCATTAGCTTCCGCATTTAGCGAACTTAGTTTTGCATTAAGTTTTAGATTAGCACTAACACCTATTCACCCCCCCTCTAGGTGTTCCCTTTCAATTGGTATCAGAGCCAAGTGCTCTGATTTTGGGTCTAACAACCTAGAGTTAAAGATCCTCATTTTAGGCTAATCTTGTTTGCATTTGCTTGTTTGCACACTCATATAGTTTACCATGGCCTTCATGACCCCACCTATGTTTGACCCTTCCAACATTCATGTTTGGAAGATTAGGATGACCGTTTATTTACAAACCTTAGGTCATAAAGTTTATCTTGCTATTACCAAGGAATCCTTCCTTAGTGATCGCAATCATATAGGGGCCAATGCACAAGCCCTAGAGGCCATTAGAAGCACATTATCTAAAGATTATCTTTTACGTATTTCTAACACTGATTCCGCCTTTGCAGTGTGGAATTTGTTGACAACAACCACCACCTCCGAGCTTCAAGTGCAAAGTCAAGAAGAGGAATCTAGTGGAGAGTCCGAGTCACAATGCTTCATGGTCCAAGGGAATGACTCCCTTGAGGTACATTCGGAACCCCACTTAGATGATAGTGATGATTGTGCTAGTTCTTCAAATGATTTTATTGATCCCCATGCTTTGAATGAAGAACTATCTATTGTATGTGAAAAATTAATTGAAAATTATAAGATTTTGAAAAAGAAAAGTCTAGAAATTGAAAAGGAAAATAAGAGTTTGCATTCTAGACTTGATTGTGTTTTGCAAGAGAAGGTTGAGGTCTATAATGAAAGGGATTCATTGAGATCTCAATTGGAACTTGCACTAAAAGAAAATGATTTTTTAAAAACTAAAAATGATTGCCATGTTATTTTGAAGAAAAATGAAAACTTGTCTTCAAAAATTGATTTTGTTTTAAAGAGAATGTTGATTTGAAAAATAAAATTATTTCCATTTCAAATGATTTAGATGTGTGTTTAAAGAAAAATGTTGTTTTACAAAATAAGATTGATGCTCATGTTTGCCATGCTAGGGTAGTATCACACACTCCACCTATTGCATGCCACACTTCTTCTTCTAAGATTAATGATGATATTTGCTTGCTTAAGAAGAAGGTTGATTGTTTGGGCTCCACTATGAGCCAATGTGCCATGAACCACACACGCTTGGAAACCTTGGTTCGTAAGAAACAAGTTCCAACTTTTATGCATGCACACCCTCCACGGCATACACATGCTCCACACGGACACCATCAACACATGTATGCTCATGTGTACACATGTACACATTGTGGCCGAAAAGGTCATCTTGCTAAATTTTGCTATGATCGTTTACATGTTGAGAATTTAGCAAAGAAGTTTGTTTGGGTTAGAGAAGGGACTAACCCCCATGGACCCAACAAGATGTGGGTACCAAAGACCACCCCTCCTATTATTTTTTATGTAGGTGTGGGCTCTCACATGACGTGAGAGTGATGACACCTTGGAGTGGATGCGTTCCGTGCTTAAAGGAGATCAATTGGATGCATCACTTTCAAGGGAAGGTTTGGTGGAGAGGACCACCATGTTTTGGAGACAAGGAGAGTTGCCTTCTAGGTTTTGGTAACAATTCTTAACTCCTTATTATTGTTTACATGCTTTCATATTGATGTTTTATAGCATGTTTTCATTGACTATGGATTAGTGTGTAAATATCACATTTATTAGGTCCTTGACATGCATGTATAGCTTTTTGAGACACCCATGTTTATATGGACCCATACTTTGTGTTCTCACCTTTGTTTAAGCTATAATGTACATCATGAATCTAATACATGTGAATTCACATAGTAATCATGTTTTAGTTTTATCATGATGATTAATATATTGTGTTTTGATGCTTCTTGTTAAGATTACTTGTTTAGATGTTAGTTTTCATTAAGACTAGGATTTATACTTGTACATATAGTGGGCCACAAATAAATCTATATATGTTTGAGTTGAATGCTTATTTGAACCCATTAAATGTGTTAGTATAGTCTAGTTTTGATGATTCATACATTTTAAACTTGTATTCCCATTTTGGATTTGTTTTATGAGTTTTTCACTTCATGTATATGTTTGTATTGCCAAACTTTAAGATATACATGTATACCCCTTGAGTCATTTGCCTTTCATGCAAATCTATATATGGACTCAATTGTGTTTAGGGATATGTATGTATACTTATTATGTTGACAATTCATACATATACATTGAAATGAAATTCGTTTTGGTGAAGATTTAGTTTTTCTTGATTTTGTGTTTAATTGTTTAACTTCATGTATATGTCTATCTTGTCCAAATTATTAGATATACATGATTATCCTTTTGAGCCACGTGCCTTAATGCATATATTTTGTGGACTCGTTGTGTTTTGGATATGTATGTATATTTTAATTTGTACTTGACATACATATGCCATGAAGATTAAATAAGTTTTGATGATTTTCGTGTTTTCAATGTTTAAGGAGTAATTGAGCTTAATGAAAAATTTTCATGATTATGATATTCACACTTTATATGTACACTCACTTTTATTGCTTGCTCATGTTTGTTTTCATGAGTCAAAATTGTGCTTAATTGGATTAGAGTGTTGATTTTCATGTGGATTTCTTATTTCATGAAAAAAAAAAACTATTTTGTTGTATTCCTTACTTGAAGGATTTCGTACTAGTTTAAAAGATTTTCTATTTAACTAGTTACGGTATTCTTCACTATGGTAGAGATTTTCAAACTAAACTATATTTTCAAATCTATTTTTGAAAACCCCTACCTTCAATGGGAGGATGGATGGGAGATCATGGTCTTGTATGCATTAAAATGAAAATCATTTAAAACTTGAACCTTGATTGGGAGGTATTGTAATATGATGTATACACTTGAACTTATTGCTATGTCAATTGGTATCATTGAACTCTTTCAATTGGTATCATTTTGATCCTTTTGTATACTCATATGTTTATTGTATATGTATATTTTCGATTGGTATCATCTATTGGTGATTGGTACTCATTCTATTTCATACACATTTTATTTGTACTTAAGATATAAAGTTTTCACAAAATCTTGTTTATGCTAGTGCTTGAGTTTCAATTTTGTTTCGATTGATTACTTTTAAATTGGTATCAAGCCCATGCATCTTTTTAGTTGGTATTTCATAAAGGGGGAGAAAATTTAATTTTGTCTTTCAATTGGTGATTCTTCAATTGGTATTTGTTTCCCACTCCCTTACTTTATGATTGAAAATTTCATATTGGTATCATATGTTTAATATGAAAATTATTTACAATTGGTATCAAAATTTTGTTTAGACATTCAAAATTTATTATGTTTAATTTCAATTGATATCAAGATATTTCATGTGTTTTTGCTTAAAATTGGTACCTAAAAATTTTTTTTAGAAAAATACAAAAGTTTTGATTTGTATTGACTATATGCATATAGATTCATGATGAGTGTATCTTGTATTGAAGAGCTTAACATCTCTTCGTTATGTGGTACACGTGTGTAGGGGGAGCTTCACATCTCCTCTTATGCATTACACAGTGTGTGTTATGTGAATTAGGGCTTAACATCCCTCCTTCATGTAATGCATATGTGTAGGGAAGCTAACTTAGCGTCTTCCTCTTCATGAATGTATATAGCATATAACATCTATTGATCTTTGTTTATTTTCTATTGATATCAAGATGCTTCATTGACATATTTATCTATTGATATCATGTTGTTTATAGTCACCCCTTATTGACCTTGCTTTTGTCTCAGACAAAAGGGGGAGAACATTGTTTTATTGTTTTGATTGACTTAAAAGGGGAGAAAGATTTTTACCCCTCATTTTATTATTTGGATTGTTTAACCCTTCTTGATCTTTTTGTTTGACAAAAAGGGGAGAAAAAAAGAGAAATATTTGTTTGATTTGATTTTACTTTGAACCCTTTGTTGATGATTGACAAAAAGGGGAGATGTATTTGAGTTTATATGCATGTTCTCATTGCTTACGGGGGAGAAGTATTTGTCTTCCTTGTTATTTATGCATATATATTTTTGTATTGCAAATTGTATTGCAAATAGGAGAAAAAGATTTTGATTTATGCTTGTTGCATGTTTTATCTCCATACTTGCATACATATTCATGTGCTTTATTTCCATATCGTATTATTTATGTCTATGCATGAGTTAGGGGGAGCTTCTTTGAAGCTTAACTTTAATCCATGCATATATAACTCCATGAGTTTTGTCATCATCAAAAAGGGGGAGATTGTTGGCCCAAAGGCCTTCCACTCTAGTTTTGATGATGATTAACTCATGTAGTTATGTTTACTAATAATCTTGTGTTGTTTAAGTTTCAGATCATTAACCAAGATATTAGTTGGTGATTAGCTTCAACAAGGTGTTTAGAAGCTTTTCATGATGATTCCAGGGTCAAAGCTTAAAGATCACACATTGCCTAGCCCATGGATGGAGTTTTGGAGCAAGTCTACTTGAAGATGAAGATCGTCAAGAAGACTTAGGTATCCATAGTTTAGATAGTGTGTTTTTAGATCCATTTGTAAAGCTTAGTATAGTTGATATGCTCAAGTGCACACAACACACAAAAGATTTATGTTTTGGATTTTGATTTTTATGAATAGTAGATCAAAACAAGCTTAAATAGTTTTTATGTATATTAGATATGTTCTAGATATACATACATGGTTTTAACTTCCTATACAAGCTTATTTTGATGTCCCTATTCATGTGTTGAAAAATCAAGTTTGATAAAAATACAAGTTTTGTTGTTGATAAAATTTGCAAGACTCAAAAATGAATTGATATGATTAATATATGTCTTGAAATTTTTATCACAAGTTTGTGTTTCTATATAAAATGATAAAACTATTTTTGGTGATTTTTTAGAAGTGTTAAAAGATTTTTAGAAAAATATTTTCCCAGTTTTTCTGACCCAGTTTTTGTTCCAGGCTTCAACCAAGTCGACTAGTAGCCTGACTAGTCGACTAAGGCTGAGGTCGGTCGACCGGACCGGTCGACCGACGTGCACAATTCTGTGCACGTTTGGAGGCGCTGGAACGGTCGACCGCGCCGGTCGACCGGAGCACTTACAGTGCTCTCTGTTTGTTTTGGTCGACCGGGCCGGTCGACCGCTGTTGCCCAACGGTCATATTTCTGACCGTTGGCGGTCGACCGGGCCGGTCGACCGTTGCCTGTCAGAGCTGCCAGCTCAGTTCTAACGGCTAGTTTGTATTGGGGCTATATATACCCCATCTCTTCATAGTTTTTGAACAAGTTTTTAAGGGCAAAAATTCCAGACCTTCTTAAGTGTTTTAAAGAGTTTTCAAAAGTGTTTTGAGCTTTAAACTTCCAATTTGATTTGTGTTTTGGGTTTTTGGAAAATCAAAGAAAATAGGAATTTGGGATATTTGTATTGGTTTTCATTCTCTATCTTTTACAAGAGTTTTCCCAAGTATTTTCTTTGTTGCTTGTTTCCAAAAACACCTAGTTTTCCACACTTGAGCTATCTTCTATCCTAATCTATTAGGATCATTTGTTTTGTGGAAAAAGAAAAAGGAAAGAGGTTTGTGGTTGAAAGATACCACTTGTTGTAAACCCTTGATTTCTTGGTTGCTCCCTCTTTGGTAGAGGTTGAGGTTGTGTAATTGGGTTGTTGGTTTGCTCCCTCTAGAGAGAGGTGGAGTTTGGTTGTAAACCCTCTTCGGTAGAGGTGTTGGTTGTTGTTGTATTTGGCTACGGGCCTACCCCTCGGTTGTGAGGTGGTTGTTTGAGAGAGGAGTTCGGTACTCCATTGTTGTAAAAATCCTTCTCGGTGAAGGTTTCCTCGGTGGGAGTCCTCGGTGGACGGTATAGTGGATTGGAAATCCTACACGGTGGTGTAGGCGGGGATGTAGAGCAAGGGTGCTCGAACCTCGAAACATATCATTGTGTTTGCGTTTGATCCACTTGTCTCTAAACTCTCTCTCTTTACATTTGTGCAAAGCATCATACTTCATTCATATCATATTTGCTTGTGTTGAGCATAATTCATATTGTCATATCATATCTATTTGCTTGTGTTGTGCCTTGCATAATTCACATTGCTATATCTTGTATATGCTTGGTTGTTTGTGTGTGCCTCACTTGTACCTAATCAACAAGAGCTTTACATAGCACCTCAACCCATTCAAGGGGAATCAAGAGGAGTTAGTCCATAGCCCTTCACGGGGAATTCGGCTACACTTGTTGATTGTACTAAGTGTGTTGCAAAATTTGCATTAGCTTCCCCATTTAGCGAACTTAGTTTTGCATTAAGTTTTAGATTAGCACTAACACCTATTCACCCCCCCCTCTAGGTGTTCCCTTTCAAATAGTTTTGAGGAGGATGTAGAGATATAGTCTCTGAAAAAGCTTGAACGCTTAAGAGAGAAAATAACTTCTCTAAAAGCATTCAGCCTGTGCGGCTTTTATAGACACTATGGTGTCTAGCTTCGCCTTCTCGAGAAGGACTCAAGTTGTCATTTCTAAGGATTTAAAAGTATTCAAAACACTTGATTTTAGTTTATAAATACTTGAAATAATATAGATCAACTTCAACAGAGTGGATCTTGTATTCGAATGTCGGATGTTGGTATTTGAGTGGGAAAAATTCGGCCTTAAATCCTTTGGAAAGACACAAGTCTATCTCATATAAAATCATACTGGATATAACACAAAAAAAGTTCATATTATAAGTATGGACACTGTCAATAATCTTTCATGTAATATTATTCTTTGAAATAGAAAATAATGTAAAATTACAAGTTTCTTAAAAAAATAGTAATACATACTACGTATGTTAGTTCTGACAACTAATCAAGATTAACCGATCTAATTGACCAGGTCAGTGAAAATCAGGTGAGAGGTTTTCCGTTTGATAGAATATTCCTTAATTATAGAATCACCTTTCAGTTTTCTTCCTTAGTTAAACACCAATTAGACTAGTATTAGTCAGTCTCAATATAATCTAATATCAACAGTAATATTTATAAAGATAAATATTTCAGTGCAACCCCTGTAAAAAGAATGTTAGTTCAATTATACAGTATATAGAGTGAGGTACGCGTACAATGAATCTCCTTAAGACAATTATGTCTCTCCGCTATGGTGCTAACGGTTCACTGGATTCTGGTCTCTCAAGATACAACACTCCTTCACGGTAATTGAATATCACTACCAAATGACTGTATGGTTGAATCAAATTAATTAGTACCTTCAATAATTAGAAGAAGACCAAACTTGGACTAAGACACAATTCAAATAGAATCTATGTCTGAATTTGGAGGACTATTCACTGCAAGAGAAGGAAGGGGAGAGAAGGAATTTTTCTTAGCGCTCCTGATTAGCAGTTGGAGGCAGCGATTGCAACTGTTCAGATAGAACTGCCACAACCATTCTAACAAGAACTGTCAGAACGGTCCTGACAGGGACTGTTTTTTCCGTTGGGGATAACCGCCCGTTTCTAGAAATGGCGAGGCACGCACAGGGTTGAGTTGCGCCCGTGTGCATGTTCCCAATTTCCACACCCGCTTCAAAACTGAAGCGGTCCGTTTCCAACTCTGCTCGGTCTAGTCCAAAAGGAACTGGGCCACATAAGAGCACCCAGAGCCTGAACCGGGCTAGGCTGGGATGGGGCGGGCGACGGCGGTGCGCGTGCGTGTGGGCATGGTTTCCCCCAAACACGCGCCCTTACCTCCTAACTTTTCATTTCAACTTTCTACACCACATCCAATGTGGGATTAAAGAGTTTCCACTCCTTTTGGTCCACTTTTAGCTATTGAATTAGGTCAACTTTCGACTTAAATATCTTATTCATTCGGAAACGGAATTGAACATGTGAATACACCACGTTCATCCCACTTGAAGGAGAACACACTCCAACCATTATACGTGTGTTTCTGGCAACGGATCACGCATAAATTCAGCTTAAAAATTCACTTGAAATTCCTCGTTTCCCAACAATGTCTACTTAAATTTTTTTTTTTTTTTTTTTTTGCGTGTTACTTACAAAGCTAAATTTATATAATATTATCTTTTTTCATCTCATCAGATATTTTTTTCCTTATATTTTCTATTTTATAAGCACTCGCCTCTGCACCCCGAAAACAAGTTAGTTACGTTATAATTCGGGAACTATATATATGTGAATCCTTGGCAGCACCCCCAAAACAGGTTAATTATGATATAATTCGGGAACTATGTGAATCCTTAGCAAATCCACGAATTTTAAGACCAGAGGCTTAGTTTCAAGCTAAGAATTGTTCAAAGTTTATTATTCATCAATCAAGCAGGGCCCCACAAAATCCCCAAATTGAGCTGAGAAGTAGAGGAATTCCCGCGCGCTCTTTCCTCGGCAGGTGCAAACGTTGATCCTTTAAAAACCAACTCCATTGCAACCAGAATGCCATTCAAACAAAAAGCAAAGCAAAGCAATCCATGGCTTCCTCCTCCTCCTCCTTGTTCCTGGCTGCCGCCGCGGTGGTCCTCCTCATCTCCGTCACTGCCGCCCACGCGAAGCTCCTCCACACGGTGGGCCACGTGCTCACCCCAATGCGTGCAAAAAGGCCAGCCACCCGGACCTCTGCGAGCAGGTGGCCAAGGCCGGGGACATCGACTCGATGATGGATCTCGAGATCACCATCATCAAGCAGACCATCGAGAAGGTGAAGGATGCCGTCGATGAGGCCAGCCACGCGATCAAGTCCGCCGGGGCCGACAAGGAGCGCAAAAAGCACTTGGAGTCGTGCAAGAAGTACTACAAGGATGCCATCGACGACCTCAAGGCCGGGCTCGACTTCCTCAAGGGGACGGGCTCGGACTTCGAGGTGAACATGAGCCTGTCGTCGGCCCTCACCAACATCGACTCCTGCAGCACCGAATGGGCCGACTCCGGCATCAAGGACTTCCCCCTCGGACCTACCAGTGAGCTCTTGATCAAGATGATCAGCAACAGCATCTCTGTCGGCAACGGGTTGAAGTCCGTCGACCCTCTGGCCAAGAAGAAGGCTGGCACTTGAGAGGTGGACAGAGAATCAAAAACCAAATCATATGTGATTTGTGAGAGTGATCAAATTTGCATGCTTTATTCATTCATTAATTTAGTTCCGCAGCTAGCCAGTCCATGGCATTGGTTGGCTCTCTGATGAGCTAATTCCTCCCTTGTAATAACAAAATTTATGAAGAAATTTAATTAGCTCGGGACTTCATTTCTTTCTTTTTCCCAGAAAAGCTGTGGGTTTCGCTTAAATCGCTCCAGCCTGCAATATTGCATTGATGAATGTTTAGACAGACTAGCAAGCGGGATTTCACTCGACAATTCTAGATTCTCATGTCAATTTCTTGCATTTGGCACAAGCTCAACATACTCAACAATTCTGAAACTTCTAGATCTCATTGGCATCAAATTCCCTTATTTCTTGATAATTATAATTTTTGCCATAATAGATATGTCACGCCCCGCTTCCCAAAATACGCGGAAACGGAGTCGCGACGAGAGTCGGCGACGTATATACGCAAGCAAAATACCTCCGTATACACGCTAAGCCTAAATTAACCTGAACAAGCTATAAATCAGAACTATAATAATCATTGATCACTGCAATAATACATATAAGACTACACATGATAACAGATGAATAACGGAAAGAAAATGGCAGCTGAATGCGGTAAAGGGAGAATCATGAAAGTAACAGGAATATAAGAAGGATGAGAATACCAGAATCAGAGAGAGACTCAAGCTCCTCGCAATATGTATAGTCTCATCGAACACCTGCACAACATAAACAAACCGTCCAATATCTGGACGTGCAAATCCAGGGTCGTCAGAACGCGACCTGGTGAGTGTGTGTGTAAAGGGAAAAGCTCGTGCAGATAAACAGTGCATAAATAATAATAACAGATAACTGAAAGCACTAAATAACATGATAAACACTGAATAACATGTATGTAGAATAAGGTAACTAACATAACTGTAAACAACAACTGACGTTATGGTGTGTAACCTAGCATGTTTCTAGTTGTTATACAATCGGGTCATGGTTATAGTTATATGTCTATCACAGTGATATAAATGTACAGTCAGATGATTAATGTCAGGCACAATACATTAACAGTTCATTATCATTTATTATGTCAGCGAACACCAATTGCCACTTGTAATCGACGCATCCCATACTACGCCTACTACACGTGTCAATCAGGGTCCTAAGTTATTGAAATTAGTGGAAGAGACATTATCCATGCTTTAGGTGGGTCCCGTACATACCCGGGACCACGGCCTCAGTTTCCTGGCGCTGAACCAGGCCGTACCGCTAGGTACTCAGTAACAGTAACAGTAATCTCACTGTATGAACAGTGGAACAATAACAGTACAGATGGGATGTCAGTCATCCCCCAGGAACCCTGCAGTGGAACCCTCAGTCGGCTGCGCAACCTGTATCCTAGGTCCACCCAAAATACAGACGCTGTCTCCTCCATCAATTTCCCCAATCCCAGTATAAGTTGTCTTTTTACATTATTATTTATTCAATTCAGTTAAACCAGTCAATGTCCATATTATCTAGAACACTGGGACGATATGGTGACAGTAACAATAACAGTACAGTGACAGTCAATCAGTAATCGTATACACGGTGAACAGTATCAGTAACAGTGAACAGTAACAGTAACCGTGTATACGATGAACAATAGAACTGTACCGGGGTTACGGTCAAACAATCATTTCCCAGTAACTTCAATAACATGAATTATACAGTAACGAATCCAGATACTGCTTAATGGACAGTCTAATCTAGGACTGGTCAATATCTCACATTCCTGCACTGCATATAACAATAGCTGATACAGTATCTACCAACTCATATAAACTCTGAACACAGAATATGATCACCAACAAATAGTCTCACCAATAACTGATAAACTGATAACTGCTATCTGATAGCTTTGAAGTACAAGATCACTGACATCGAATAGATCACCATCATAATAACTCAATCTCTATCAATTGAAGTAATCAATAACTAACATGAAGCACATGGTATGTCTTCAATATCAACAAGGTCAACATACTCCATAATCACAACTACAGAGGAAATATCCTCAAACAACATGTGGTCTAGAATATCTATTCTTGGTACTCAACATCAACAGCATATCATCTAAACAAATCCCAAATGGTCACAACTATAAACCAACTACGTCAATCTCATCTTAATACAGATCAGGCCCCAATATAAAGAATATAAATTCTGGATAACCTCTAACTCAAGATCAATCTAAATTACAGCCCAACTAATTCAGTCATATCGGATATGTCCTCAAATACTCAACTAATAAAGTCTGGTCTAATTACTGATCATCATTCCATGTAAATAACATAAGTCCAGATCAATCCAAAGTCATTACGACCAACTCATGATTCCAATAGTTACTTGATCAACAAGTATCAATACAAATCAAGTAATCTGATATAATAATCATCATTCCAACATATATCAATATCAGCACTAATCCCCTCACTCTAACATACAACTCTGAATCCCAAGTCTTCACAATTCACTCCTATCAAGATTAATCATAGTATCCCAACACTCCGCAATATAACATGTACATGCATCTAAGTTCTACTAGATCAAGTCGTTACCACCAATATCTATCTCTTGAAGTCACATTCATCCATCAATAATTATTACATAATCCATGAGTGAAGTCCACAATCCACAAAGAAACTGAACAGAGCTGACAGACCTATATTAGTCGACTAGGGGCTTCATACAAGTCAACTAGAGAAGGTATAGTCGACTAACCAAGTGGGCCAAGTCGACTACACCATGGCCAAGTCGACTGACAGGGTAGGGCAAGTCGACTGCTACAGAAACAGAAAGTTACACCACTTCCAGGTCAACCTATTAGTCGACTGGGTCAAGGGTTAGTCGACTAATAACTATTGTTAGTCGACTATACAAGTGATCAAGTCGACCAGCAGAGAGGATACAGAGAGCAGAACTATCTCCCGGAAGCTAAACTAGTCGACTAGGGGCTGGGATTAGTCGACTAACAGGGATGTTAGTCGACTATAAACATGGGCAAGTCGACTAACTCCTCTGTCAGCCAGAAATCAGAGATACATCATCACCTATTCTTCTCATATTCTCTCCAGTACTTACATACTCTTCAACACACATGACTATACTAGAGATCTAAGCATCTATATGGTAAATAAAGGATTCCAACATCATAGATATATGTGCATCTCCTATTCTATGCATTCATCATGTAAAATAAAGGGAATGACAAATCCACTTCCATACTAGAAGATCTCAACACTCATAACAATATAACACATTAAATGATTCATCACATACATAAAAAACATTTTCAATTACTCCAAATTAAAGAATGAGAGAGAGATGAGGAGAAACACTCACATCGGGAAATCTGATCGTTGCCGGGCGAGAGGGAGGTGGCTGGGCTGTTCCTGCGGCTGGCCTGGAGAGGAGGAGAGGGGGTCTGCTGGAAGTGTCCGGCCTGGACTGGTGGAGGTCTGGGCGGCCACGGACTGCTGCTGGATCTGCTGTGGTGCTGCTGCGCCAATGGAGAAGAGGGAGGAGATGGGACGGCCTGGCTGTGCGCGCTCGGCAAGGGGGAGAAGATGGCTGCTGATGGTGGTTGCGCACACGGCCATGGTTTGCGGCCTGGGGGTGGTGGTGCCGTGCTGCCATCAAAGAGGGAGTGGTTGCTGTGGAGTTGCCGGCCATGAAGTGAGGCCGTCTGGGTGTTGTCGGCTGATGAGGTTGGGAGAAGATAGGTTAGGGATTTGAGGAGAGGATTAGGGGAGAGAAAATCATGGGATTAGGATTTGGTGGAGATTTTGAGGGGATTAGTTAGGATTTAGATATGATAGGATTTGGGTTGTTAGGATTAGATATTTGGGTAATGGGTTTGTTTGGTTTGGATTGAGTAATGGGTTAGGATCCAAATAGGTTAATGGGTCTTGTATTGGTGGGCTATTGGATCTAATGGGTAAATGAGTATGGATTAGATAATGGGTTCAAGGTTATGGGCTAATGGGTAGGATTAGGAATAAGACATGAATGGAAATCAAGGAAGAGGAATACACCACTACAAAATAATCCAACATTAGTAGTAACATTACTTAACCAAATAATAATATTAATAATACCAATACATTACATGACCAATCTAATAATAATAAATAACAGTAACAATAGCAACACTAATAGTATTAATAATAATCACAAGAGAGAAAATAATAAATTAAGTTGATAAAATAATTTGTAAATTAAAATAAATACTTCAGGAAAACAAAGATACAGTATAATTAGATAGGGGATATTACAAGATAGGCTTTTTATATTGCCACGTGACGGGAATTCTGTTGTGCGCGACAGACAACAACCCTTAGAGGATCCAATCGATCTCAATCACCAAGAACAATGAAATCACAACTAGAAGAACAACCAATCGCAAACAACCAAGATCTAACGAGGTTCGGCCAACTTGCCTACGTCCTCGGGGCAATCAAAGGAGAGATTTTTTTAATTAGGGAAGATGATTACAATGGATCTTAGCCTCTCTCAATACAAGAGAACCCTAAGCCTCCTAATTTCGCAGGTTCTTCTACAAGATTTCCCTACTAGATTTTTACTTAGAAAACCCTAGCAGCCCTTAAATACAACAGGTTTCCGAACTGCAGATTTCAGCCCAAACCCGACTGTCGGTCGACCGGGACGGTCGACCGACCCTTCTACCGGTCGACCGGGCCGGTCGACCGATTCCAACAGAGAGTTGGGCCCTTTACAGTCAGTCATATCGGTCGACCGGTCCGGTCGACCGCTCTTTGACACTGTGCACGTCGTGCACGTCCGGTCGACCGGCCCGGTCGACCGGAGAACCTGTTTTGCTGCTGCTGCTTGTTTTCTGCTGCTGTTTCTTCCGTCGTCTCTTGTCGCCGACTTCCTCGACAATCCCTTGACGGTCCGGGTCATCTTCCTCAGTACAAATCTCCCTCTTTCCAACAATTCTCCACCTCGACGAAGATTCCAAAATCTGAGCCGACATCCAACGAACCCCAGTCTATCACCTGGCGAAATCGACACACGATCTCGGCGAAATCGACACACGATCTCGGCTTGCGCGCACGGTCGAAATCGACACACGATCTCTCGGCGAAATCGACACACGATCTCGCTTGGAATCTTTGGCTCAACTATCCACTGGAAAAACATCGTACATGCCTTCCCTGCACTTCACCTTAGGAGAATTTTTCATACCAGCCGATCACCATACTGTGGCTTCTACTCCGCAACTTCATGACCTCATGAAGACTTCCTTATGAGCCAACACTGACTCTCCACTGACTAGCTCTATCTAGTCACCTGTCTTCCTCTGACGGTCCAACCAAGTCTGCGTAGAGCCAACCAAACATCATCGGCTTCAACTGGATGCACACCCCTCCTTATGCAAGCTCAACATCTCCTCTCCGGAAGATAAAACTGTTCTTCGAGATCACACCACTCCACCTCAATGTGAAGTCCAACTGGCCACACCACTTCACCGCTACATGAAGTCTCTTCACCTCTCCGTGAAGTCTCTTCAACTCTACGTGAAGCTCCATTGACCACACTTCTTCACCTCTATGTGAAGGTCCAAACAACTTCTCGAGAACCCAACCCTAGCTTCATAAGAGTTGCATCACCAATGGCTGCGCCTTTATGGCTGCCTACGTACCTTTGCCCAAAAGGATCAAGCCAACCGTAGTTCTTTAAACTGAGCTTCATCAAGCTCGAATAATGTTACCTGTTCCTGCAGCAGTGAACCTGTTAGACTGAGTCATATGAACCTTTCCCTGACCATCATGGAGAGCAACGGCCTTCAACTTGAGCTTGTCGCGTCCACAAGCTTGAGATTCATCCTTCTTTGACCACGATCGTGGTCTCTCCTTGGTTCCAATAGCTGCACACACCTTGACATCCTCTGCAATGTCTTCAACCTGTTCAGCATCACTCTTGTTATCATGATCTCCACCCGGTGTCACTTCCGATGAAGTCTCCTTTGATGCCGAACTACCTGGAGATGATGGAGTAGCATCGACCTCCACCCGCTGCGATCCTCCCTTGGTCTTCGTCCTCTCCACCTGCTGAGAGACGATGGATTTCAACCCTGAAGCCTCTCCAAATGTGAAATTCCTGCTCATCACGATCCTTTTGTCCTTGGGATCCCACAACCTATAGCTGTTCTCCTTGATGCCCAAATAGACAAACCTCCTTGCTTGCGGATTCACCTTGCCATTCTTGGCACTGAAGTAAGCCGGACTTCCAAATTCCCGCAGCACACCGTGATCTTGAGCTTTTCCCGACCAATGTTCCAATGGAGCTTTACCTCCTATCGTAGTCGTTTGATTCTTGAGATGGCTAGCATACTCAATCGCCTCAGTCCAAAGCGACTGTCCAATTCTGCATTAGACAATAGTTTCCGAACCTCCTCCAGCAAGGAACGGACCAACTCCTTAGCCAACTCATCTGTACCTGTTGAGAAGTGTGTAGCAATTCCTGTGTTCTGTCCAAACTGTAGGAATTGGTCAATGTCTTTCCCAACATTGCCAATATGAAGCTCCTTTACCTTCCTACCTATCTGCCTCTCCATTCTTCCGCTCCACTTCCTCAACACATTTAGGGCTTCACCCCTTTGTCTCATCGGATATATCCAAACCTGCCTAGATGAACAATCAATTACCGAGACAAAGTACCTGTGACCTCCAAGCGATGCCGTCTTAGCAGGTCCCCATACATTCACGTGAACACGATCAAGAAGACCTTCATTGTGGTGAGAACTGGTGCTAAAACTCACCTTCTTCTTGTCCAGAACCCTGTGTCCACCTTCTGACTTGCAGGTAGCAGCACCTTCTTCTGATTTCATCTTTGCAGGAGCTCGCAAAGATTCTTCTTCTTGTCCGGCTTTTTCCTGCTGAATCCCCAGGCCAACCTCATCTTTTGTACTCGAAGTCTCCACCTGATCTGAAATAGTACTACCCTTCAAGTAGTATAAATTTCCTCGGCGGACGCCCTTCATTACAACCATCGAGCCCTTGATCATCTTGAGATCGCCATCTCGAACCGATATCATCATGCCCGATGCTTCCAAAGTTCCCAAAGAGATTAAATTTTCTCATCTGAGGTACATACCTCACACCTGTCAACTCCCAAACCATCCCATCAAACATCCTGATTGGGATTGTACCAACACCCTCCCGCTACATGAGTGATCATCACCCATCACCACTGAGCTACCTTCCAGCTTCTCAAAACTGGTGAACCAGCCTATTTGGACATGCATGGTATGTTGTACCTGAATCCATAATCCACTCATCTTTGCATGAGTTACTAACACTGGGAGAACTGACTGAAAAAGAGAATCCTGACGAGTCCGAATCTGCTCCATCTGTCTGTGAACTACTCCTCTGAGTCTTCGTCACCTTCGATAGATTTGCTTCAGCATTCGACTCCTTCTTCTTCCCCTTGAACTTTGGGCAATCTACCTTCCAGTGCCCAATTTCTCTACAGAAAATGCACTGATTCCTTTTTAGGTCTTTGAATCCCGGCCTGGATTTCGATCTTCCACCCATCTCTCTACCCTTCCTTGATGAATTTCTGCCTCTCACCTCCAATGCCTCCGCCACTGAGCTTGACTGACCAGAATGTCTCTCATTCTTCCTTGTCTCATAGCTCATCAATGCGGACGACACCTCATCATAGACTAAAGTTTGTCTACCATTGATAAACGTCATGGTGAATGTCTCATACTCCTCCGGGTGGGAGCGAGTTCAGGAGAATGACAGCCTTGTCTTCCTCTTCTACCTTGACATCCACGTTTATCAGATCTGTGAGAAGCTTCGTATACCGGTTTATGTGCTCATTCACTGTGCTCCCCCTCTGCATCCTGAACAAATACAGCTTACTCTTAAGCTGCAGCCGTGATTCCACACTCTTGGTCAGGTACTTCTTTTCTAGGGTTTTCCACAGTTTCTTTGCCGACGTCTCATGTTGCACAAGGTACTTTATATCATGTGCCAAGCATGAACGAATCAAGCCACATGCCGATCTATTCATCTTTGCCCATTCCTCCGGTAGTAGTGTTCTTCTTCCTCTCCAATAGGAGCGTGTCCTCGAGATTCTGTGCATTCAATGCATCCATAACCTTACACCTCCACATCCCGAAATTGTTAGTTCCATTGAACTTAACAACATCAATCCTGGAGTTGTTCATTGTTTTAACAGACTTAGATTCCTCTGCCATTGAGATCCTTTCCTTGACCCTCTAACTATGCGGAAGATCAAATACTTGCAAAATAGATCTATTTCTGAGATAAAAAAAAAAAATTGATTTTTACCTCTACCTTGAAAACCCTAGCTTGAGTTTCTCACCAGATCTATTCCACTCCTGATTCAACAAGCCCTCCCTGCGTCCACCTGAGATCGACACACGATCTCCTTGAACACCAATGCCTCTGACCTGAGATCGACACACGATCTCCACCTGATCAGTTCTGGAGCCCTTCGAATCTTCAGAGTATCCCAAGCGTAACCTGGAGCTCTGATACCACTTGTTGTGCGCGACAGACAACAACCCTTAGAGGATCCAATCGATCTCAATCACCAAGAACAATGAAATCACAACTAGAAGAACAACCAATCGCAAACAACCAAGATCTAACGAGGTTCGGCCAACTTGCCTACGTCCTCGGGGCAATCAAAGGAGAGATTTTTAATTAGGGAAGATGATTACAATGGATCTTAGCCTCTCTCAATACAAGAGAACCCTAAGCCTCCTAATTTCGCAGGTTCTTCTACAAGATTTCCCTACTAGATTTTTACTTAGAAAACCCTAGCAGCCCTTAAATACAACAGGTTTCCGAACTGCAGATTTCAGCCCAAACCCGACTGTCGGTCGACCGGGACGGTCGACCGACCCTTCTACGGTCGACCGGGCCGGTCGACCGATTCCAACAGAGAGTTGGGCCCTTTACAGTCAGTCATATCGGTCGACCGGTCCGGTCGACCGCTCTTTGACACTGTGCACGTCGTGCACGTCCGGTCGACCGGCCCGGTCGACCGGAGAACCTGTTTTGCTGCTGCTGCTTGTTTTCTGCTACTGTTTCTTCCGTCGTCTCTTGTCGCCGACTTCCTCGACAATCCCTTGACGGTCCGGGTCATCTTCCTCAGTACAAATCTCCCTCTTTCCAACAAATTCATAACAAAATTATTTTCTCAAGTACACATTATCTATTCTTCTCTTCCTTTTCCTCGCCTTCTACCACTATAGCGAGCCTCGCCACACCACAGGTAACAATTACTGCCACCACCATTGCTAACCGTCAGCATCGCAGATAGTCCTCGTCGCCCTACTGACGCCCACAATCGTCGATCACCGCAGTCCCAAAACCACCATTGCTAAATGTAGTGATTGTCGCTGCTGCGCAATTTGGCTTAAAGTTTCCTATTTTGGTGCTTTTTCTGAATGGTATGCTGTGATTTGCGGTTTGCAGAGATCAGCATGTGGTGGTTTTTCAGAAGAAGGTGGACTCTTTTGTCCATCAACTGAAAGGAAGCAGCTCGAGGTTCCTCCTTTTCCAATTTTCGCTTATTGTTGTTCTACGGAATTTGCTTTAATTTTGTTGATTTTATTATGGATGATATGTGTGGAAATTTGTAAGAGAAGTCATTTGTTTGCTGATTTGTGATGCTTTTTATGTCCGCAATCATAAATTTTGCATAATAGTTTTAACTAGGCTTGAATTTTGCCTCTTCAGTTTTACTAAGTCAAGGGGCGTGATTGTTTTTTATAGAAAGATTAGTATGAATATAGGTACATTATAAGTTCATAATTTTGACTGGGTTTATATTCTCTGTACATATGAAATATATATTTTAAACTTAGCTTAATTTGAGAAACGGAAGGAGAGGTTATTATATCTCGGTAAACAATAATGCATGCATGGCCACACGCACGTGCGCACACACATGCACACATATGAATATACTACATTTAAGTGCAAATAAGTTTATAAAAAATATGTGATAGATCTGGTATTTAATTAAAGTGACTTATCAATTTCTAAGTATTTGTCTTTTTTATTTACTATCAACAGATATATTATCTGTAATTTATATTCTAAAGTTACTTAATTTGAGAAATGGAAGAAGAGGCTATTATACCTCGGTGAATAATCATGCAGCAGGCATGCATGGCCTCATGCATGCGTGCACATGCACATTGAGACACCTCATGTGGAGAGAGGAATATCTGCAAGTTTCAATTACATATATTTATAATCTGCGCGCATGTGTGTGGTGGTGGAGTGTGTCATGCTTGATGTGTGTGCGTGTTATACTTGATGTGTTTGTCATGTGTTGTGTGTGTGTGGTGACAGTGGTGGTTTGTGTGCCATGCTTGATGTGTGTCATGTTTGTGTGTGTGTATGTTGTTTTTGTGCGTGTGTTTTTTTGTGTGTGTGTGTGGGGGGGGGGGGGGGGGGGAGTGGGGGGGCTTGATGTGCGTGTATGTGTGTGAGTGATGGTGGTGGTGGTGTGCCATGTTTGATGTGTGTGCGTGTTATGCTTGACATGTGTGCGTGTGTGTGATGTTGATGAAGGTGGGGTGGGTGTGTGGGTTTATGTGTGGTGGGATGTGTCATACTTGATGTGTGTGTGTGATGATGGTGTGCCATGCTTGATGTACGTGTGTTTGATGGTGGTGTGCCATCTTGATATGTGTGTGTGTGTGTGTGGTGGTGGTAAAGTAAATTTATTCTTTCCAAGATATATGATGTTGTTAATTTAATATATTATTTTTAATGTGTTATTAATTCAATATATTATTTTTGATGTCTAAAATAGGTAGATCGAAAATAGATGGATGTTAATAGGTTAAGTACCGAATATTGGAATGGTGTTATAACATCCCCGTACCTACGGGCTCGGGGCGTTATTCTTGTACTGATTTCCTGCTAGAACCATTGTGTCTATGGAGGTGATTCCCTGTACTGAGGCTTAACGTACGCGTGAGGTTATTTTCACCTCGCGTATGTACGTCGCCATAACGTCCCCGTACCTGCGGGCTCGGGGCGTTACAGGTGTAAAAGAGTTTATTAAGTTTGTTGTTAAGTGTGCCAACAATCCTAATCGTATTAAGTGTCCGTACATAAGATGTGGTTGCCTTCAGAATATTACGGTTGAAGTATTAAGAGACCATTTATGCGTCAAATCATTACATTACAAATTAATACTATTCCAAAAAAGGTATAATCCTCTAAACTAAATCAAATTTATTTTTTTTGTTAGTGTTACAATTAACATAAATAAAACTAAATATGTTTGCAGTTTGATGAAAATAAAATTGCATATACAGATAAAAAATTGGAGGAAGTTAAGGAAGAGTGGGCGAGTTATGTGATGAATTATATTGATAGTAAGTATTTTTTTTTTGCCTTTTCTTGTATTTCAATGCGTGTGTCATGTATTGTGTTAACTTTTTCTCATTTTAATTACAGGGTAGATCAAATGAGATCACAAGGATCAATACATGCTGTGTTTTTCACAAGAGATGGTATATATTGTGTTAAATTTTTCATTTTTGTATTTAGAATTTATGCATTTTCAGTTTGGTGAGGTTTCGTGCATGTTTTCTTTTTTAATGCATGTTTGGTGCATGTATATACACATGTATTTGAATTTGAATATGAATGTTTGATACATATTTGATGCATGTTTTCGTGCATGATTGGTGCATGTACCACCACACACACATCAAACACACCCACCCACCAACACCACACACACACTCACACGTCAAGCATGGCGCACACACCCCACACACACACACACACACCCACACATCAAGCATATGACACAAACATACCACCACCACCACACACACACACATCAACATGGTGCACACGCATACACACCACCAACACCATACCACCACACACGCACACATCAAACATGGCACACGCACCCCACCACACAACCACCACCACACACATCAAGCATAACACACACACACACACCCCATCACACACACACACACACACCACACTCATACATCAAACATCACACATATCAAGCATGGTGAAATGCGGAGTTGCTCAAATCCACATTTGAAGTCCGTGTTTTACCCTTGGACACGAGGTTCGTGTTTTAGTTGAAACGTGACCTTCACGTTGAAGTGAGATCCGTATGTGAGAACTTGTCTTAAATGATTTTTAAACAGCCTACAGAATCCCTCCAAAGTTTTTGAAACTCCGCGGTTGACTGGGATGGATTTCGAAATACTTTTGGACTCCATGTTGATTACGGGCTTCCCATGATTGGACTGGCAATCGTTTGAGATGCCTCGATCTTTATCTTGTCTGGATTTTGATCTTCATGAGTGTTACTATTGAACTGCTTGAAGCGTCCAAGAAAGATCATCATGAGTGCTTTAGAAACTCAGTCTGGCACTTGTATAAGCTTTAGTTTGTTTATTGGTGTACTATTGAACTGGTAGAGTTTGTCGATAACTCTACCGTAGTTGTACTGTATAATGATTTCAAATGTAGAAACATACTCTTTGTATAGGGGAGAGAATGCGGCCCTCATTTGATGAAGACACGACTGTCATATTGGTCTTCTTCGATGCGAACTTCAATGAAGACGCGACCTTTGTTGATGTCAAAAACGTGACCCTCAATTAAGTTGGAACGCGACCCTCAATTGATGTTGGGACACAATCCTGGCAGTTGTACTTGGAACGCAAAGATGTGTTGGATGTTTTCAGATGTGGACATCACTTTAATGTGAACGCCGCGTTGGATGGTGTCTTGCTCAGAGAGCTCGTGATACGTGCCTCATATCTCAACCATTTAAAGGGCCTATAAAAAGACCAGTGATCTTTTCAACAGTCATCATTTGATTGTCTTCTTCCTCCAGACCTACGTTTACACAAAAGCTCTTTAGCTTCTTCAGAGCCCATAAAATTTCGAGCTTTTTTAAATTTTCTCAAAAATTTTCTCTGTGCAAATGACCCCAAAGGCAGCATTCTGCTGCTTCTTCAAGCGCTGCCATTGCGCTAACCACTATAGGTGGTTTTCCTCCTCAGGAGACCCCCATTTTTTGTAAGTAGAATGGTTTTTATTTTCGCCATTATTGAGAATATGAAGAGCTTCTCTTAGCTTCTTTTTGAAGTTAAACTTCTGTTGAAGTTGAACAGTCAATGCGGGATTCACAGGCCCACGTTTGATTTATAGACACGGCTCTTGCGTTGATGTCCAAAACGCGAATTTGGTGATCCTCGCATTTTATTGTGTCAACGTGACCCTTGCGTTTATGAATTAAACACGAGTCTGATGAGCTCCGCTTTTTGAGACTTCTAAACGTGAGTCTCTTTATGAGACTTGCGTTTAAGTCTCAGGACTTAGAAATTTTCTAAGTGTGAAGTCTGAAGCATGCCTCACATTTAGTAATTAAACACAGGTCTCATATGTTGAGCCCCACATTTGAACTACAACACTTGGTATATTCACTGTCTTCAAGATACTGACTTTGTGGTCTTCTCCTTTGCAGTGAGGAACTCATTGAACTCCTTGACCAAAAGGAACCACTTCAGTCACATTGGCAGTGCTGACCCTAATTTTCTCTTCAGCCCGTGGAAGACAGCCATGCATTCACCAGAACGAATGAGGTCTGACAAGCCCGTTTAACCAAGGCACTATCTCAACTCTCCGAGAGCTCAGCTCGGATGGGAGATTAGAGTCTGTGAATCATTGTCTACTTAGGAAATTGGTCTTCCTTTTCAGAGATGCCATCGAAGAAAATGAGGAGGTTTTTTTTGACGGGAACTATAAGTGACTTCATCAAATCAGAGAGCGTCGCTTCTTCCTCCCCAACATGGAACGGATGTTTCCATGATCATACTTGCCATCCATGTCTCTTCATTCGTATATGGACTAGGACTTGATCAAGGCACAGTTGGCTGTTGCGATCTAGAGGATCTCTAATCGTCGCTTTCCCTGTCGGTCATAGTAGGAAAATCTTTTAGCTACTCCTAGGCTTGATGAAGTAGGAGTTTCCATTAGGCGAAACTCCTAAGCAAGCTGTGACCTTTATCAGCCGGTTCATGAAAGTGAAGGGTGAATTTTTTTCAGTCTGACTTTCGGGCACAAGGATGGGTGTACTCGACAACAACCTCTTAGTAGGCAAAGATAGTTTGCTTCGTCCTCAAGGAATTGGAGGAGCTACTGCTCTAGTGCGGGATGTATCACGCGGTCAGGGCCATGTGTTACATAATTGCTCTGAATCATTTAAATTCTTTGCAATTCTCAAAAAGTATAATCCAGACACTTGCACATTTTTTCTCCGGTGGGAGAAATGGGATTCGCTCTGCATGAGATGTTCAAAGTCTCAGGGCTGTCCATGAGAGATTTATCGTATGAGGAGTACATTCTTGGAACTGAAAAATTGCACCTATTGAAGAAAGATGCTCCTCAAGGGTATAAAGACCTACTGAGAGGTCTTGTGTCACTTTCATATTTGTGCTTAAGCAACCAGGTGGAGGTCTGGAGATGTTAACCAGATGTCGTGGGCTAACTACCTCTACTAGGATTTGGAGAAAAATTAGATTTAGTATCCCGACTTGCGGGTAGCACCGATGTTAAGATCACAGAGAGGATTTCTGAATTAGTAACCTCATATACAACAGAGTCAAATGAAGACACATTTAAGCCTGACACTGTTTTTGATAGATCCACCACCAGGCAAAAACTCCCATCTCAGAAAGAACCTTATTGGAAGGGTTCCTGATGTTATGGTTGAAGCGGTGTGTTGTGCCTAGACTATCTCATGAGGTCATTGTCATGGTATAGTTTACCCCATTGTCTTCTTGCTCATGGTCGATCTTTATGCTTGCTCCCTGCTATGGTAGGTTGTCTTCAGGACAGGTTTCAAGTTTTGTGTCAATATTTTTGCAATGTAGTGGTTGAAAAAGACAAAGAGGGCAATGCTATCATCAGCCTGGATGATGAACCCAAGATGAAGACACCAAATTCTCGTGTAGAATTGTCTTACACATACTTCATGGCATGTACGACATGCACTTCCCATCTCTGATATCAGCAATGCAGTCATCTGAGAACTTTATGCCATTTGTCCAGCGATTAGGAGCACTTGATTTGGAGTGGTTGGTACATGCTAATGATCCGGCAAATTCTTCAGAGCAGCGTGAACTACCAGTTAATGAGGTGCTCCCTGACTTCCAAGAGCCTCATATGGGGAACAATTTTTTGACCGTCCTGGTGCTGATGGATTCACCACCCTTCCAGCTGGGATTTTCTGGTGGTTGATCAATATTCGCCTTGGATACCTGGTCTTCCGACAAGGAAACGTTTGCTCAATCGAACCCTATTTGCCAAACTGGTTTACTTGCCAATTCGGGTATGATCAGTTATATGTAGGTAACCCAAACTTAGGCCTTCATTTTAGCGACAATTTGTATGAAGGAGAAAGGGCATGGTACTTCAATGTGGTTGGAGGAACAAAAGCAAGATTCAACCTTCCACAGAAGACAACGAATTCTTACACCAGCCTTGGGTTCTGTGCATGGTATGTGATAGCAGACTTAGTCCTGGGATATAAGATAAATAACACCTGCATTAGGCGGATCAGGGTTATGTTTCAAGCCAAGAAGGGCTCTAAGAACACCCGTTTAAAGGGGATAGATGAATTCCTTCAGACTGAGCTCGAGATGGTTAGACGGAAGCTGCTGGACATGGAGAGAAACCTGCTGAAGAACTTCATCAAAGATGTTCATGAGAAGCAGCTGCGAAGTGTACTTGATCTCAGTCTACTGAGGCTGGTTCGAGTCAGAAGAAGTCACGACGAGAGCCTAAAGCTAAAGCTCCTTCCAAGGAAATTCTACGTAAGGTGTAGATCCTGAGCCTATTCATGCCAGCTCCAAAGAAAATGAAGAATATGAGATTCCACTATATCTGAGAAGCCGTCAGACCAAAGGCCTACAGTGGTTACGGTTGAGGAATTGTCAAAAGAAATCACAGAAAGGTAAGCAACTGGAGATGAATCAGTTTAACCGAGTTAACCCTAGTGCCTGCCAAGATTACTCCCTCAGGCTCTCTTCAGAGTCAGAGAAAAAGTGTTGATCCTAAAACACATTTAACCGAGTTTCCCGGTTGAGATGATGCCTTCAGCGGGGCTCTCAAAGCAAAGTTCAACCACTGGACTTGTTGGGGCTGGACTCCCTGCTGCTGGGGTTCACCTACCCCAGTTTTGTTTCCATCATCAAGTGAGCAACTGGATTACTCAGGAGATGATATTGACTATGATAATGTGCATCCTACTCCTGACACCAACAAGCTTTCGCATCTAATCGAAGAGGAGATGCACGTGGCTGTCTCAGAGAAAGAATTACCCCTTGAAGGGACTGCTACCACTAAGGCTACTCTTTCTACTTCGCTTCTTTTTTTTCCTTATCGACCCTGTAGACATTGTCTTAACATCTACTTGAATGACATTTGCAAAGACTTCCACTACTATTGAAGGTGCAACCTCCTCTAGTATTGCTGAGATGATTGAGAAATTGACCCATCTGGAGGGTGCAGAAATTTCAAGATCAGCGTTGAGGAAGTCCCACGAGCACAACAATATGACTGGGGAATCCTTTCAACCAGGAGACTCGCAAGGAGGATTTGTCAAATCCAACTCCTCAACATAGTAAAATATAAGAATTTTTTGATACTCCTGCTCTTAGAATTATTACTGATACGGCTATAAAGATTGTAAGGGATACTGCACGGCTCAAACGAAAGAGCCCATAAAAACACCAGTGCAGAAGACAGCTCTTTCCAAGCTCCAGCGGAGAGAACTCTCATGGTAAAGTCTGCTCTTAAGATTGTTACGCTGGAAGCCCACACAATTTTAACTCCTGAAGCTCTTGTTGTAACCTCAAAAATGAAGCAACTTCTCACTAAGCTTGCACCTGTGCTTTTAAGAGGAACGAGTACACCACCCTTAATTTCTAAGAGCACCATCATCTCTATCATGGAAATAGGATCAGAAGTGCCCAATGGAGCATCCCCGACTATAAACATCCTGAAAGAATTGATCCTTCAGATGATTGAGCAATTCTTCACCACAATGAAGTATTACACTAAATTGGTACTTTCTGGGTGAAGTTCCTTTAAGTTCGCATGAACACTCCTTGAAAATCAAGTCGAGAATATTCGGCAGACAGGGGGTTATGATCGAGCAAATCGCATCAAGTGTTAGTGGAGCAACTGGGATGTACTCAAAGGATCTGAGGAATCTGAAATGTGTCAATCTGATCGTGAAGCTCAACAGGTGTTGAACGGCCTCCGCGCCTCTCAAGAACGAGAACGAAAAAAGGTCGAGGAGCAGATAGCTGAGGAAGCTCGTTATCTTAATGATTCCAAGGCCAACTATCAAAATCTGGTAGATAACCCTAAGTGATCTGAGATCGTCACCAAGATGCGGAAAGTGTGATAGTAAGTGCTCGGGCTGCGATTGTTAAGACGCAAGCCTTAATTCATGACAACAAGTAAAAACTTGCTAACAAGAAAAAGAAGGTGGAGGAGCTTGAGGCCGCCAAAAGTCAGGTACAACAGGAGCTTGATGGTCCACACCTCAAAGTTAAAAGCTCTTCAGGCACAGCTTGTCATGAGGAAGCTTTTATCAGATGAGGAGCTGAGGGTCCAAACGTTGGCTGAGGTTGAAGAGGTATGCCAAAGGGATATTCAATGCCTTATAGACCAAATAAATGTTGGCCCAAAGGCCTATCACCCTAGTTTTGATGATGATCAACTCATGAAGTTATATTTACTAATGATCTTGTGTTTAATTAGTGACAGATTCATTATCAAGATCTTAGTAGGTGCATAGCTCAACAAAGGACAAAATATCAAGATTTGGAGCTAGCACGGTGTGATCCAAGGAGTTTTGGATCAAGCTTGGACCAAGTCAAGAAGATGAGAAGCCTTCAAGTGAAGACTTCAAGAAGATGAAGACTTGTGTCTAGGTATAAGATTTTGTTTTTTATTTAGTTAAAAATGTAAAGGATAGAATAGTTGGTGGATTGCTCAAGTAGATATCACACACACACTCTTGATTTTATTGTCTTTTCATAAAAGATTTTTTAGTTAGAAAAGATTTTTCATTTTGAAAAATATAAGTTTGGTTCTTGGTATTCAAAGTTATATATTTCAACCAAAACCTTATTTAGAGCTTTATGATAAAAACATAGATATTTCATCTTGATTGTGTAGTGGATCATATCCATACACACTATGCTTTAAAAGTATATCTTGTTTTTGTATTTGATGAAGATTTGGAAAAATATGTTTTGGAAAATATTGTGTTAGAAAAAATACAGTTTTTATCATGGGCCAAATATTTCCATGTTACAAAAGTAGTCCAATCTTTTATAACATGCCTTGATTTTGTGCAAGCATGGTTGTATATCAAAGTATATTGGTAAAACTATTTTTTGTAGATTTTTATGTATTTTATGGGATTTTATATGAGCTAAAAAGACAAATTTTTATCCCAGAAAACCTGTTTCAGGCTTCAGCCAAGTCGACTAGTCAACTTAACTAGTCGACTAATCCTGAAGTCGGTCGACCGGGCCGGTCGACCGACGTGCACAAACGTGCACGCCTGTGTGTACTGTTGAACGGTCGACGTGCCGGTCGACCGCTCCAGAGAGCAGTGCTCTCTGGAAAGTTCGGTCGACCGCACCGGTCGACCGTGGCTCCAACGGTCAGAAATCCGACCGTTGGCGGTCGACCGGGCCGGTCGACCGGCAGTACTGACAGATCCCAACGGCTATATTTTTCTGGCCTATAAATTGGGGGGTCTTGTCATTGTTTACATACAAGATTTTAGGAAAGCTTTGAGCCAGTTTTTCTCAGACTTTTAAAGGGTTTTCTCCACAAAATAGAGAGCAAATATTTCCTATCTAAAGGGAAGTTTTTATCAAGAGTGTTTAAAGAAAGTCTTTGAGTTTTCCTCCACCTTTCACATCCTTATTTTTCTCACACCACACTTGAGCCATCCATTGATTATTCATCCTATAGGTGTGTTGTAGTGAGAGTGCTTTAGGTGATCAAAGTGTTGTGATCACCAAAGATCTTTTCCTTGTTCTTTGAGGAGACGGGCAAGTGTGCTCGTCGTTATTTTGAGTTCGGGTGCGGACTCGGTTGTTTGAGGTGCGGCCTCGGCGAGCCGGTGGGCTTGCGGTGTGTACGGGACTAGAGAGTCCGAGGGCTTGTAGGTGTTGCGGCACCGAGGAGAGATCCATTGGGATCTTGCATAGTGGAAATCCTTCGTGTGTCGAAGGCGGGGATGTAGAGCAAGTGTGCTCGAACCTTGAAACATACCTTGTGTTTGCGATTGCTATTCTCTCTCTCTCTCTCTCTCTCTCTCTCTCTTTGTCTCTTGTTATATCTTGCATGTTATTTATTGTGTTCATCTTTATATGCATGATATATTCCTTGTGCTCATATTGATACTTGCGTGGGATTGTTGACTAACACTTGTATTCAACCAAGAGAGCCAACGCAGCACCTCAACCCATTCAAGGGGAATCTAGAGGAGTTTGTCCAGAGCCCTTCACGGGGAATTCGGCAACACTCTTGGTTATACGTGGTGTTTAGTGTAAAAGATTTAATTAGGTCATAATTGTTTTTAGCTTCCGCATTATTTGCATCATTCACCATTAAGTGACCATTAGATTAGCCATCACCTATTCACCCCCCCTCTAGGTGATTTACAATTGGTATCAGAGCTTGGTACTCTGATTTGGATCTAAACAACCTAGAGTAAAGATCCTCATTTTAAGCTAATCACAATATTTTTGTACACACTCCATGGACTTCATGTCACCACCCACCTTTGACATTCTTAACATCCAAATTTGGAAGGTTAAGATGTCATTGTACCTCAAGGCCTTAGGCATTCATGTTTATCTTGCCATATCTAATGATTCATATTGTTCAAATGGTAAGAATGTTGAGGCTAATGCAAAAGCCCTTCATGCTATCAAGTCTACCCTAGATGATGTTTATTTATCTAGAGTTTCTAACTTTGATTCGGCTTTTGTAGTTTGGAATACCCTCATCTCCCTCGGTAAAAAAGATCTATACTATGCGGGAGCGATTCGGACGTTGGAAGCGACATCTCCAACGTATGCTATATGGTCCAAGGGGATAACCCCCTTGAGGTAAACTCCGAATCCGATGATGAGGACATGTCATATGATGAGCTATCTACTTTTTGTCATCTATTGCTTGAAAAATATGACATGATTAAAAGGAAAATAAAAATTTGAAAAAGAATATTGCTTGCATGCATGTAGAACAAGATTCTTTTAAATCTAATATTGCATGTTTAGAAAAAGACAATAACAATTTGAAAAAGAATTTTGATGCCATGCTAAATGAAAAAGATTCATTAGAAAATAAAATGGCATGCTTGGAAAAGGAGAATGAGGTTTTGAAAAATGAAAATGTTTCCCTCATGTCAAAATTGAATGATTTATGTGAAGGAAATATGTCTTTGAAAAATAAAATTGATTTGGTGAAAAAACAAAAGAAGTTGTTTTTCAAGAAAACATTACTTTGAAAAGAAAATTTGTTGAAAAGGAAAAAGAATTTGTTTCTAAAAAGAAAAAGAAAAATGATTCTATATCTCACCATGCTTTACATGCCACAACTAATGAGATTAAGAATTTGAAAAATAAAATGGATGGTTTGAGTTCAACTTTGAACTCATGTGCTTTTAATCATTCTAAATTGGAGTCCATGTTTTCTAAGAAACAAACTCCACATGTCATGCACATCCACATCATGCTTATGATGCACACCATGCTAACACCCACACTCATAAGCATACTAAGGTGTACATTTGTACACATTGTGGCCGCAAAGGCCATTTAGCAAAGTTTATTATGATAATATTAATTCTCTAAATTTTGCTAATTATAAAAGATTTTGGGTTCCTTACAAGTCTAACCCAAAGGACCCAAGAAAATATGGGTACCAAAAACCCCCACCATTTGCTTGTGATGTAGGTGAGGGCTCTCACAAGACGTGAGAGGATTGGTGCCTTGGTAGTGGATGCAATAGACTTGATGGACATACTTTTGGATGCATCGCTATCAAGGAGCTTTGGTGGAAAGACCACCATATTTGGAGCTTTGGAGTTGGTAATAATTTCTAAACTCCTACTTTTATGTTCATGCTTGTTCATTCATAATATTCATAGCATGTTCATATTTTTATGTGCTTCATGTGGTATTTACATGTTTAAATGAAGATTTTTATCAAAAACGTGCATGTATACATATACAAATAGAGAATTACAATTGATTCATATATGATTGAACTTCATGCTCATTTGTACCCACTATTTGCATATGCATAGTCTAGTTTTGATGATTCTTTCATTTATACTTGTTATGCCTATTTTTATGCTTTACTTCATGTATATGTATTTTAAATTCAAATCTAATAAATATACATGTATACCCGTGAGTCTCTTGCCTTCATGCAAACATCATTAATAGACTCTTTTAATATTTGGATATGTATGTGTATTGTTAGGATTGGATTAATCATACATATACCATGAAGATTAGTGTTTTGATTAAAAATGATTTTTCATATTTTTGTTAAAAATGTGACTTTTGATCTTTTTGAGCTTCATTGACTATTTTCATAAAAATGCTATTTACATGATCGTTTAACACTCACACTTTTATTAAAAACATTTTGAGCCTTATAGACCATGAGTGCTTAAATTTTTATGTATCTAGTTATGTTTATGAAAAAACATAAGATTTGATATATTTGAAGGATCTTTAACTAGTTTTCAAAAAACAATTTATACTAGTTATTTGTTCTTCAAATAATTTTTGAGATTGACACATGATTCTATTTTTCTAAAAGATTTGATGCTTCATGATTTGAATATTAGTTTATATGTTAGTTTTTGTCAACACTAGGATTTATACTTGTACATGTCGTGGGCCACAAATAAATCTATTTATATTTGTGCTTGATGCTTATTTGAACCCATGAAATGTGCTTGTATTGCTTGGTTTTGATAATACATACATTTTTAAACTTATATTCTCACTTTTGGATTTGATTTATGATCATGTGTTTTTCATTTCATGTATATGTGTATTTTGCCAAACTTTAAGATATACATGTATACCTCTTGAGTCATTTGCCTTTAATGCAAAATCTATTTATATGGACTCAATTGTGTTTAAGAGATATATATGTATACTTATTGTGTTGTCAAAACATACATATATCTTGAAATATATTTTTTTAATAAAAAAATTTTGTGATGATTTTCATGTTTTCTCACTTAAAGAAATATTGAGCTTTATTGACATTTTCATGATACCATGTTCCACATAACACTAGTGCACTCACCTCTTTTGAAAATTTTATGGACTTCATGGATCTTAGAGTGTTTTTAGTGCCATGTGATTTACTTGTGTTTCATGAAAAAACATTTTTGCTTTATTCCTTACTTGAAGGATTCCTCACTAGTTTTAAAACATTTTTCTAGTGCAAATTCTTCATTTGGTAGAGTTTTTTTTTTCAAACTAAGCTTATTTTCAAATCTATTTTTGAAAACCCCTACCATCTATGGGAGGATGGATGGGCGATTATGCCTTGTATGTTTCATTGAAATCTTTTACCATGTGCATATGAAGGGTGGTAGGTTATGAGATATACACTTGATTTTATTGTTATGTCAATTGGTATCATTGAATCGTTTCAATGGTATCAATATGAACTTATTTGTATATACTCATATTTTGTTTCTTATATATATGTATGTTCAATTTCACTTGATATACTCATTTCTCATACATATATATGATTTCCATATGCTTAACTCACTATTGGCTCACATTCTTAAAAGCACAAAGTTTATGATGAAAAATAAAAAATTTTCATATGTTTACTATTGATATCAAAATAAAAAAAAAAATGTTGATTTGATATCTCAAAATGTGTTTTATTAAGTAAGTTCAAAATTTTTAAAGAAAAATTCAAAATGTTTGATTTGTATTTCCTATATGCAAGGAGAGCTTAACATCTCTCTTACATATGGATTCATGTTGAGTATATTATAAATTGAGGAGCTTGACAACTCTTCTTTATATGATATACGTGTGTAGGGGGAGCTTCACATCTCCTCTTATGCATTACATAATATGTGTTATGTGAGTTAGGGCTTGTCATCCCTTCTTCATGTAATGCATATGTGTAGGGAAGCTAACTTAGCGTCTTCTCTTCATGAATGTATATCGCATATAAATCTTTATTGATTGATTTGTTTCACCCCTTCTTGATCTTTTTGTTTTTGACAAAAAGGGAGAGAAAAATTTGTTTGATTTGATTTTACTTTGAACCCTTTGTTGATGATTGACAAAAAGGGGGAGAAGTATTTGAGTATATATATGCATGTTTTCATTGCTTAAGGGGGAGTAGTATTTGTCTTCTTGTTATTTATGCATATATGTTTTGTTTTGCAAATAGGAGAAAAAGATTTATTTTGTTTCATCTCCATCATTTGCATACATATTGATAAGCTTTATTGTCATATCTTATTATTTATTGTTATGCATGAGTTAAGGGGGAGCTTCCTTGAAGCTTTACTTTAATCCATGCATATATAACCTCATGAGTTTTGTCATCATCAAAAAGGGGAGATTGTTGGCCCAAAGGCCTATCACCCTAGTTTTGATGATGATCAACTCATGAAGTTATATTTACTAATGATCTTGTGTTTAATTAGTGACAGATTCATTATCAAGATCTTAGTAGGTGCATAGCTCAACAAAGGACAAAATATCAAGATTTGGAGCTAGCACGGTGTGATCTAAGGAGTTTTGGATCAAGTTTGGACCAAGTCAAGAAGATGAGAAGCTTCAAGTGAAGACTTCAAGAAGATGAAGACTTGTGTCTAGGTATAAGATTTTATTTTTGTTTTAGTTAAAAATGTAAAGGATAGAATAGTTGGTGGATTGCTCAAGTAGATATCACACACACACTCTTGATTTTATTGTCTTTTCATAAAAGATTTTTTAGTTTAGAAAAGATTTTCATTTTGAAAAATATAAGTTGGTTCTTGGTATTCAAAGTTATATATTTCAACCAAAACCTTATTTAGAGCTTTATGACAAAAACATAGATATTTCATCTTGATTGTGTAGTGGATCATATCCATACACACTATGCTTAAAAGTATATCTTGTTTTTGTATTTGATGAAGATTTGGAAAAATATGTTTTGAAAAATATTGTGTTAGAAAAAATACAGTTTTTATCATGGGCCAAATATTCCAAGTTACAAAAATAGTCCAATCTTTTATAACATGCCTTGATTTTGTGCAAGCATGGTTGTATATCAAAGTATATGGTAAAACTATTTTTTGTAGATTTTTATGTATTTTATGGGATTTTATATGAGCCAAAAAGACAAAATTTTTTATCCCAGAAAAACCTGTTTCAGGCTTCAGCCAAGTCGACTAGTCAACTTAACTAGTTGACTAATCCTGAAGTCGGTTGACCGGGCCGGTCGACCGACGTGCACAAACGTGCACGCCTGTGTGTACTGTTGAACGGTCGACCGTGCCGGTCGACCGCTCCAGAGAGCAGTGCTCTCTGGAAAGTTCGGTCGACCGCACCGGTCGACCGTGGCTCCAACGGTCAGAAATCCGACCGTTGGCGGTCGACCGGGCCGGTCGACCGGCAGTACTGACAGATCCCAACGGCTATATTTTTCTGGCCTATAAATTGGGGGGTCTTGTCATTGTTTACATACAAGATTTTAGGAGAGCTTTGAGCCAGTTTTTCCCAGACTTTTTAAAGGGTTTTCTCCACAAAATAGAGAGCAAATATTTCCTATCTAAAGGGAAGTTTTATCAAGAGTGTTTAAAAGAAAGTCTTTGAGTTTTCCTCCACCTTTCACATCCTTGTTTTTCTCACACCACACTTGAGCCATCCATTGATTATTCATCCTATAGGTGTGTTGTAGTGAGAGTGCTTTAGGTGATCAAAGTGTTGTGATCGCCAAAGATCTTTTCCTTGTTCTTTGAGGAGACGGGCAAGTGTGCTCGTCGTTGTTTTGAGTTCGGGTGCAGACTCGGTTGTTTGAGGTGCGGCCTCGGCGAGCCGGTGGGCTTGCGGTGTGTACGGGACTAGAGAGTCTGAGGGCTTGTAGGTGTTGCGGCACCGAGGAGAGATCCATTGGGATCTTGCATAGTGGAAATCCTTCGTGTGTCGAAGGCTGGGATGTAGAGCAAGTGTGCTCGAACCTCGAAACATACCCTTGTGTTTGCGATTGCTATTCTCTCTCTCTTTGTCTCTTGTTATATCTGCATGTTATTTATTGTGTTCATCTTTATATGCATGATATATTCTTGTGCTCATATTGATATACTTGCGTGGGATTGTTGACTAACACTTGTATTCAACCAAGAGAGCCAACGCAGCACCTCAACCCATTCAAGGGGAATCTAGAGGAGTTTGTCCAGAGCCCTTCACGGGAAATTCGGCAACACTCTTTGGTTATACGTGGTGTTTAGTGTAAAAGATTTAATTAGGTCATAATTGTTTTTAGCTTCCGCATTATTTGCATCATTCATCATTAAGTGACCATTAGATTAGCCATCACCTATTCACCCCCCCTCTAGGTGATTTACAATAAAATCTCTCATTGAGCGAGAATAACTTTTTGTCCTTTTTCTCTTTTGCAACACGCCATCTTACTGAATAAAAAAGTGTTTGTATCACTTTTACAAAAATAATAAAAGTGATAATTTTGTCTTCATTTTGTCTTTATTTTCTTTTGTATTTGAAAATCAGACAAACAAAAGCGATTGAATTTGATTACTGGAGGTAACGATTAACATAGCAACTCAAAGTTCAGTCACTCCGTTAGGAAATTTTAGTGGGTTACTATCAGAGGTGGGATGTTAACTTGACAGAAATGAATTCGTGATTTGAATGAATATTGTGAACTTGCTATTCTATTAATGAGAATAACAAGTGGAGTTTGATCCACTGAGAATTATGGAGATTTTTACCATCAGTAGTATAACGTTAACGTGACGAGTTTGGATTTACAGTTTGAGCAAATTGAATTGTCAGAGATATGCTATTAACTTGATAAGGATGTATGCTAGAGGTATGATATTAACTTAGCATCAAGAATGTCCTAATTTTATTGAGAAAACTGAGCCAATCACTGTCATAGGTTTAATGTTAACTTAACAGCGGGATGAATGCTAGAGATGTGATATTAACTTAGCATTGGACATCTCAATTTCAATGAGAAAGCTCGAGGGAAGATCATTGTCATATGTGAAGTATTTAACTTAACAATAAAATGGATGCCAGATGCATGATATTTAGCTTAGCATCGAATGTTTCGAAAGTCAATGAATCACTATCATAGGTATAATATCAACTTAATAAGGATTTGTATTACGATATGAGCAATTTTGATCAGAGGTGTACATTTTAACTTGGTGAGGGAATTTTTTGATTTGAGCAATTTAGTGGACTCGTCATTCTATTGAAGAGAATTGACAAGTTGAATTTTTATCCGTTGGAAAAATTGAGAAAAATCACTGTTAGAGGTATAATGTTAACTTAATAGTGGGTGTGCCAGAGGTATAATGTTAACCTGACATTGTGATTTAAGCAAATCTTGTTAATCTGTTATTCTACTGGAGAGAATAACAAGTAGGGTTTGATCCACAGAGGATACTGTTGACACTTAAAAAAGACAAGATTCTTATTGGTCTGAACAATGTCTAAACTTGTTGACATTTACAAAAGACAAGTGACAGACGAGCTGAAGACCAGTTTTCACCCATCTCCGAGGGATAAGGAAGCAACTTGGACTCCACTGATCCAGCAAGCAGACAGTGAACCCGGATTGTTTCTAAACAGACCTCAGCAGGTCTAAGGTGCTAACACTTAGCATTACATGAGCCCAAAGGATAGCCTCGTTTGAGAGGCTAATATCACCCAACTCCGCCTTGAAGCCATTCAAAGCCTCGCCAAGAAGCTGACTCGCAAACTTCGCCACAGAGGACTTCCAGCTCCGCCAAAGGGTTTCTTTCGGACTTCGCCAGAAACCGTCTCTAGCTCCGCTATGAGCTCAATACAGACAGCTCCGCTATTGGTCTGCTATGGTCAACTTTTGACCAATCAAATCTCCATATGAGATCGGATCCAATCAGATCAAATCCAATCAAGATCAAATCAGAGATCAAATTTGGCAGTTGATTGCCACAATCTCTTGACTCTTCTAAAACGAGTAAGAAGATCAGGGGAAATCCTCCAACGATATGGAAAGGATCAAGAAGATCCACCGACCTGCCAATTCTAGCTTCGCAGAAGCTGATCCTAGCCTCGCAGCAAGGCTACTTTCTAGATTTAAACAGATTTGATTCAATCTGTTTCCATATCTTCAAGGGACGATTATACCCTTGCTCTCCCTATAAATAGCCCATCAAGGGTACAAGGAGACAGACACGCATAGAGACGCATACGGACGCACGAGATATAGATCGATCGATCGAAGACAAAAAGAGGACTCCACAAGCAGAGGCTTCTTCACAACGCACCGTGCGTTCTCGAATTCAGAGATCTTTTAGAGAATTGCTTTCTCTATCCAGGGTGTTGATACCCTAACATCGTCCTTCTTCTCAAGGAATCTCCAGAACCAGGCGAGAAGGAATTCCTTATTGAAGGCGATTTTGAGAAGCAGCAAGAGGGTTCTACCAACCTTCTGTTCTCTGATTCCCGAACCAGGCGAGAAGGGAATCTCATCGCTCGCATCGTCAAAGGGACAAAGTGGTGGCGCGCTGACTAGACTCCTATCGGCACACTTCTCCAGAATCTCTGATGAGATCTACTTGTAATCTTTTTAAGAATACTTGTAATTTAGCTCCTCAAACTCTTTTTTGTAAGTTTCCCCTTTGCAAACTTAATGGAAACAAGATGGCGACTCCGCTGGGGATGAAATTCTCCACTGCCGAGAATCAAGTGTCACAATGCGACGAACAGACCTTCGGGTCTACTCTGAATTCAGAAAAGCCGGTGCAGCCAGAGCCTTTCTGGCTAAATCTTCAAGGAAAGTCTCTGCGAAGACTGAAAAGGTTCTCTACGAACCTACTGCGGTTATTTGGCGCAACAAGGAGGCACGTCTGCAGTCTGATTCCTTTACTTATGAGAACTTGGTGGTTCAGTTCGATCAAGGAAGATTTGAAGAAGTCCTCTCTGGGGCTGGCCTAATGCTTCGAGCACGGAAGCATAGGAGGGTTTCCACGACCAAGGTTTCAAATCAGAAACCAGAAGCAGAATTCTGCCACACCCCTCAGCCTCGTGTGTGGCTAATCAGTTCCTTGCGAACCTAAGTCTCCTCTGCCAAGGCGGATATGGAAGCCTAAACAGAAGTCTCTGACCGAAGCTTCAGGCGTAGCTAAGCCTAAACCGCGCCTCTCTCGCAAAGAAAAAGGCAAGATGCCTGTCTGCTCCATCATAAATTAAGACGGCAATCATACCGTCACCCAATTCAAGAGCAGCAATGCCTCACGCCGGCCTCGTTCTCATGAGCAAAGCTACTGTACCACAGCGTACGCGCAGGGTTCGTGACCGCGAAGCTAAAGCCAAAGTACCATTTAAGGCCAATTGCCTTCGCAGCAGCATAGCGGTAAAGCACCGCAGCGTGCTCCGCTCTCCAGTTCGTCAAGCACTAAGCTCACGCCTGATGGCGAAGCTAGAACCAAAGCACTATTCAGTGCTAATCCCATCTGCAGGGATAAAAGAAGCAGGACGTCATCCTATGTGCGACCCAAAAGAGCCTTTGCGCTCGATTGCAGAGACCCAACCGGGTCCGATCTGAGGAAATTGTTGACGGATAGACAAACCTCTTCCCCCTGTTGTTGACAAGTGGGATGTCAGCTGGTGACACTCCACTCGGTCCATTGCCGGCTGGGACCAATCCCCGCCACGCCTCCAAGACGATGGTCAGTTTTTGATCGACTATCGGTACAAGCCCCGATGAAGCATCGCAGAAGGAATATCTTGCGAGATCTCCCCTCCGCATCCGTCAACATGACTGGGAGAGGGCGAGAGCTGCGCAGGGGAAGACAAACATCTGACGACACCCCTACAGCTCCCCAGATCCAGATTACAGCCCAGGCTTAGGCGAAGTCTTGGCGCATGAAGAAGGTGTTTTCCGGAACACCAGATCCAGGGCGGCGATACCCTACACTTATGAACAGCCTTCTTCCTCGACGGCCCTAGCCTCGCCAGAACCCAGGAGATCACTCCAATCATCGGACGAAGAAGGTGAAGATAGTGGGTATGCCTCTTCCGTGACAGTTAGCTTGGTGCGAACAAACAGAGCATCAGTCAATATGGCTGATAACGTTAACGACGATCTTCGTCGGCGCCTGGAAGCTCAGGAGCAAACTTCCAGAACCCAGCAAGAGGCTCTGGACAACATTCAACGGATGCTTGCTCGACTCCTCAGCAATCGGAATGACAATGATGCCGGGAGCAATCACGATGAGGAGGAACACTTCAGCAATGAGCAACCAAAGCCGGAGAAATCCAAGGAGGGTTCTTCCTTAGACGCCGAAGTCCTTAAGGGCCTCCAAGCTCAAATCGCATCCCTAGCTCAGAGGGATGAATTAAAGAAGGTAGGGGCAGTCCGTCCTTATCCGCTGGAGTGGGATTCGGTGCCATATCCATCGAAGTTCAAACCGCCAACGCTGCATACCTATGATGGAAAGAGCTCGCCAAATCAGCACATCTACTATTTTCGGTCTCAGACTGGTAATGTTATAAGCAATGACGCCGTCATGGCCAGGCTATTCATTGGCACCTTAAAGGGGGTGACATTTGACTGGTTCCGAAGTCTCCCTCCGGGTTCTATTAACTCTTGGATCGACCTGGAAACTCGGTTCCTCTCTCGTTTCTATGAGGATGATACCGAAGTAACCATGGACAAGCTCCTCTCCACTGTGCAGAGGAAGGGCGAATCTGTCCGTGACTACATTGAACGGTTCAGAAACTTATCCTTGATGTGCCCAGCAGGGATGCCATTACCCATGCTCTTACAGACATGCAGGCACAACTTTCTAGACCAAGTGGAAGTTCGCATGGGGGCTGTCAAAGCCCACACTTGGAAGGACTTGGTCGAACAAGCAGAGATAGCCGAGAAGTCGGCTAAAAAGTTCGAACCATCCGCCCCTAGAGGCAAGTGGAGGATGAACAACAAAGGGCGTAGCGACCTACCGCAATATTCTCAAGCTAAAGGCAAAGAGACTATGTCTGTGGAGCTACGAAGATATGCCCGGACTTGATCCACAGGTCGCTATGCACCGTCTAAACATCAAGCCTGACGTCAAGCCAATCAAGCAGCAACAACGTCGGTTTCGCCCAAATATCATGGAAGCTATTGAAGCCGAAGTTCACAAGCTCATTGCATGTGGCTTCATCCGAGAGGAGCAACATCCAGATTGGGTAGCCAACATCGTCCCCGTCCTCAAGAAGAACGGGAAAATACGAATCTGCATCGACTACCGTGATCTCAATACGGCCTGTCCTAAAGACGAATTCCCACTGACCATCACCGACGTCATGATTGACAACACATGCGGGTTCGAAAGGATGTCTTTCATGGACGGCTTTTCAGGGTACAACCATATTAAGATGTATCCAGACGACGAGAAGCATACTTCGTTCTGAACACCATTGGGGGTATA
This sequence comes from Agave tequilana, assembly GCA_038442645.1. Taxonomy (NCBI): domain Eukaryota; kingdom Viridiplantae; phylum Streptophyta; class Magnoliopsida; order Asparagales; family Asparagaceae; genus Agave; species Agave tequilana. The sequence continues at coordinate 209,618 of JAVJIF010002076.1, read as the reverse complement.
CTGCTACACTGTAATGCCCTTCGGACTGAAGAACGCCGGAGCAACCAATCAGCGGGCAATGAGTACAATCTTCCGCGACCATCTTCGAAAAACGGTGGAATGCTACGTCGACGACATTGCCGTCAAAAGCCGCAACAAGAATGAACATCTTCGCGACCTGAGAACGATGTTCAACATAATGCGGGCTCATCAGCTGAAATGAATCCAACAAAGTCCTTTTTGGGAGTGTCAAGTGGCAAGTTCCTTGGGTTTATTGTCACATCAAAAGGGATTCATCTTGACCCAGACAAGGTCAAAGCCATTCAGAGCATGCATCCACCAAGGAACCTCAAGGAGCTTAGAGGCCTGCAAGGCAGGCTGGCTTATATTAGGAGATTCATCGCAAATCTCTCAGGCCGCTGTCAGCCGTTCATCCGACTCATGAAAAAGGGTGCTTCCTTCGTATGGGGTCAAGCTTTCCAGGAAGCTTATGAAGACATCAAGAGGTACCTCACAAAACCTCCAGTCTTAGTGGCCCCTACATCAGGAAAACCGTTCTTGCTTTATGTAAAAGCTCTGGACTACTCCCTCGGTGCCCTCCTCGCTCAAAAGGATGACAATGGCCACGAGCAGGCCATTTATTATCTGAGCAGAACTCTCATAGGAGCGGAATCTCGCTACAACCCTATTGAGAAAGAGTGTTTAGCTCTCGTCTTCGCTGTTCAGAAGACACGACATTACTTGGTCGGCCAGACCATACATGTCATCTCCAGAGTAAACCCATTGCGTCTTCTTATGACGAAGCCACGATCATTGAATTCAAGATTGGCTAAGTGGGCACTTTTATTGTCTCAATACGACATGATCTTCGCGCCTCAGAAGGCGTTTAAAGGCCAGGCCCTTGCAGAGTTCTTGGCTGCTCATCCAGTTCCGGAACACTCAAAGCTTCACGAAGACATCCCTGATGAGGTCTTCGAGTCTAATGCAACCTCAGAAGAGGAAGTATAGAAGATGTTCTTTGATGGAGCATCGCGAATAGGCCCTAAGGCAAGATTATTGCCGGAGTGGGGGTTGTGTTTATCTCCCCACAAAATCATGTCCTGCCCAGAGCATTTTCTCTGACAGAATCGTGCTCCAACAATGTAGCAGAATATAATGCTCTGCTCATCGGTCTTCAACTCGTCCATGGAATGGGGGTACGCTACCTCGAAGCTTATGGCGATTCAAAACTGATCATCAATCAGGTTAAAGGCGAATACGAAGTCCGCCATGAGGACTTGGTGCCTTACTACCATACAGCCATCGAATTGGCTAACCTATTTGAAGGTTTCTACATCGGGCATGTGTCCCGATCTCAGAATACCAAGGCGGACGCTCTCGCTGCATTAGCGATGACGCTAGCCTTGCCAGCCGACACCGAGTATCACCTCATAGTCGCAACTCGACATCTTGTATGCTCCAAGCACATACTAAGAACTTGAGAAGTCTATAATGTCTCCACGGATCTTGAACCAAGAGACTGGCGTTTTCCTCTCATCGACTATGCTTTGCACGGTCTGCTTCCAGACGATCCCAGGAAGCGGCGTCCATCAGACGAAGGTCTCTCCGGTTCTATTACGATCTGACTTTGAAGATACTTTACCGTCGCACATATGACGGTGTTCTCCTCCGTTGCCTTTCCAATTCAGAGGCACAGGAAGCGCTCCAAGAAGCGCATGACGGCATTTGCGGAGCTCATCAGCCAGGTCCAAAGCTCAAAGATAGGTTGCACAGACTTGGATACTATTGGCCAACTATGATAGCCGATGCCATCCAATACGCACGAAGGTGTAAAGCATGCCAAATTCATGCGGACTTCATACACCAGCCTTCGGAGCTGCTCCACCCAACTGTTGCTTCATGGCCATTTGAAGCATGGGGAATCGACGTCGTAGGGCCAATCAGCCCCTCTTCGACAAGAGGTCACCGGTTCATCCTGGCAATAACCGATTACTTCTCAAAGTGGGCAGAAGCTATACCACTGCTTGAAGTCAAAACCCCTAATGTGGTTAACTTCATCAAGCACCATGTCACTCATCGATTTGGTGTCCCTAGGCGGATCATCCATGACAATGGTCCCCAATTCATAAGTCAGGTATTCCATCGATTCTGCGATAAATACCGAATTCAGAATGTGGCTTCAACTGCCTATAATCCCGCCGCTAACGGCTTGGCGGAAGCATTCAACAAAACGATCATCAAGCTACTCAAGAAATTCGTCTCCTCGAACAAGCGAGATTGGGACGAAAAGCTTGGTGAATGTCTTTGGGCCTACCGAACCACGGTTCGGACACCGACAGGCAATACGCCTTTTTCCCTGGTATATGGGTATGAAGCAGTCCTCCCATTGGAAATCCAGATGCCATCGTTGCGAGTAGCTCTGATTACTAAAACTACATCAGAGGACAATGATCGCCTACGTCTTCAAGAGCTCGAAGCCCTAGACGAGAAGCGGCTCCAAGCGCAGCAACACATTGAGCTGTATCAGGCTCGAATGTCAAAAGCCTTCAATAAGAAGGTCAAGCAGAGAATCTTCCAGAAATGAGACCTGGTCTTAGCCGTCAGACGACCGATGGTTATGACGCACAAGACCAAAGGCAAATTTCAACCTAAATGGGAAGGACCGTTTGTGATAGAAACAGTTTATTCAAACGGAGCATACCGCCTCACGACTGCAGAGGGCGACCTACTCATGATGCCGATCAATGGTAAGTTCTTAAAGAAGTATTATCCTTAATCAAGGATCCTTCTCATGATCAAGTTAACACTACACCTCTGATCAAGACCTTAGTGTGCAAAGTACACACAAAGAGAGCCTTTCTCTTCCTCCAAGTGAGATCATACAGCCATAAACCAACAAGAACCTGGCCGTGTACCGGTTATCCTAAAGGAGAATCAGGGTTATGCAGGCATTAACCCGATAATCCAATATCCTTTAATGATTAAGGATAGAGGAAAATGTTGGCCTTTAAGCCCAACATAAGTCCTCGACAACTCATCATGCTGAGGGGAATAGCATGGCTAGCCCGACTCAAACGGTAGTTGGTAAAGGCATATCAAACCCGTTGACAGCTGGGGGTTTGCTAAAAATCCTAAGGGACCTGTTCCCGTTTGATTCCCTCGTTTCTCCCCGTGAAGACGAGACCTCCAAAATCACTTACCAATTCTCATCCATAGAATGGTAAGACCACATACACATTTTGCTGTTACGTTAACACTAAACCTATGACAGCAATTCCCTCGTTTCTCCCCGCGGGGACGAGACCTCCAAAATCACTTACCAATTCTCATCCATAGAATGGTAAGACCACAAATACATTTCGCTGTTACGTTAACATTAAACCTATGACAGTGATTCCCTCGTTTCTCCTCGTGAAAACGAGACTTCTCCCAAATTCCACTACAAACTCGATACTTATTGACATTTACAAAAGATAAGTATCACCAACCTTGAGCTTGGTGGCGTCTCAATTGGTTATGTCATTGCGACCTCTGAACCAGCAGACAGCTAAGTCTCAATTCCGAGCCCTGTTGACATTTACAAAAGACAGGTCTCGATACTCGTTGATATTTACAAAAGACGAGTATCACCAACCTTGAGCTTGGTGGCGTCTCATCGATTATGTCATTGCGACCTCTGAACCAGCAGACAGCCGAGTCTCAACCCCGAGCCCTGTTGACATTTACAAAAGACAGGTCTCGATACTCGTTGACATTTACAAAAGACGAGTATCACCAACCTTGAGCTTGGTGGCGTCTCATCGGTTATGTCATTGCGACCTCTGAACCAGCAGACAGCCGAGTCTCAACCCTGAGCCCTGTTGACATTTACAAAAGACAGGTCTCGATACTCGTTGACATTTACAAAAGACGAGTATCACCAATTTTGAAGCTTGGTGGCGTCTCAATCGGTTATGTCATTGCGACCTCTGAACCAGCAGACATCTAAGTCTCAACCCGAGCCCTGTTGACATTTACAAAAGACAGGTCTCGATACTCGTTGACATTTACAAAAGACGAGTATCACCAATTTTGAAGCTTGGTGGCGTCTCAATCGGTTATGTCATTGCGACCTCTGAACCAGCAGATAGCTAAGTCTCATTTCGAGCCCTGTTGACATTTACAAAAGATAGGTCTCGATACTCGTTGACATTTACAAAAGACGAGTATCACCAATTTTTGAAGCTTGGTGGCGTTTCGTCCGGTTATGTCATTGCAACCTCTGAACCAGCAGACAGCTAAGTCTCCATTCCGAGCCCTGTTGACATTTACAAAAGGCAGGTCTCGATACTCATTGACATTTACAAAAGACGAGTATCACCAATTTTTGAAGCTTGGTGGCGTCTCGTCCGGTTATGTCATTGCGACCTCTGAACCAGCAGACAGCTAAGTCTCAATTCTGAGCCCTGTTGACATTTACAAAAGGCAGGTCTCGATACTCGTTGACATTTACAAAAGACGAGTATCACCAATTTTTGAAGCTTGGTGACGTCTCAACCAGTTATGTCATCGCGACCTCTGAACTGACAGATAGCCAAGTCTCATTATCCAACCCAACAAGAACTATGTTCTCAAGAAATTGCACTACAATTCGGAATCGCAATTCAAAAAGAAGAACAAGATTGAAGATTCGACAAAAGAAGAAAGAATTTTCATTCATTTCAAGAGGATAAAGTACATGGAGCTACAAGCGCACACTGTACGATCTGAGCCGCTCTCCGAGAGTGTTTAGCCTCGTCTTCCTGTCATCAGCAGCCTGGGCAAGCGCTTATGACCTCAGCTCAGCCTCATTGAAATCTTCCGCCTGAGCCAGACGAGCTTAGGCCTCCGCCAAAGTTGCCTTCTGTGACAACTCCTACCGCGCAAGCTCTTCACTCTGAGCTTTGAGTTGTTCAAGCCGCGCAGTTTCCTCAAGATGCACCGGTATGGCCTTGGATAAGAGGAGATTTGCTTTCCTGATCATTTCCTCAGCCTTCGCAATCTTATCCTCAGCGCCGAGAAGAGCAGTAGTGGAGGCGTCAATTGCACTTCCAACCTCCGCTTGCCTTGTTTCCAAGGATTTCAAGTCAGAAGAGATAGCCTTAGCAGCCTCTTGAGCGGCAAGCCGGGTCTCGTGCTTTTGACCAATGAGAAGCGGAGCCGGTCATCAACTAAAGACTCCGGGTCCGAACGGTGGAGGCGGCGCCATTCCTCCGCATCCTTCTCAAATTCATCCACCAGGAGCTCCAAAGCAGTGGCCTGGTGATACCCCTCAAAGTCCCGAATACTCTCAATATCACGGGAGAGGACCCCCTTTAACCTTGAGAATGGCATAGTCGAGCCCTTCAGAACCAGGTCGATAGTTCGCCCTAAGCCTTTATAAAAGTTATCGACCAGGTCACCGATGTAATCGTTCTCGACCTCAGCCACTTCCGGTAAAGAAGCAATCTCGGAATAGTCCACCAGCCTGGTCAACGCCGTCGCAGAAGAAGCAGCGGGAGCACTGACAGCAGCCGGACAAGTCGAGGGCGATCTCGGCGGAGTCCTCATCGAGACCAGAACGCCAGCCACCGCGGAAGAAGGACTAGCAACCACCTCCTGAGCAGCAGGCTCAACCACCAGGGTTGGAGAAGTAGGGCTTGTGATCACCCTCAGCTCCGTACTTGGCAAAATTGTCGGCACCTCACTCGTTGATACAGTTGGGAGTGAGGACACCTCCGGGACTGCCGCCTCCGCAACTTCTGGCCTTTCGGCTGATTTGGGCCGATAAGAAGGCAGGTCGCCATACAGCGCGTCCAACATAGCAGCATCCGCCGCGGTCGAAGCGCTCGTGTCACCCCTTGGCCCTTCGGGGGGATCTTCCGGCTCTCTTAAAGCTGATGCACCTTGAGGTCGAACACCTGTAACAAGACTACGGTTAGTCGGGACACTACATGCAAAAGAAGCCAAGAGGTTAGGACAATACCAAAGGATGATGTTGCCTCGAACATCTCGTCAGCCGCATCAGTCTCCAGGGGCCCCATCGGAAAATTTTTGCTAGAATCAGCACGAACAGCCGGCTCGCTTTCGCTTGCCGAGTATCCTGTGGACCACCCAATAGAGCTCGATGCCTAAGGACTTCCTTTAGAAGTCCCAGCGCCCGAGGGGCCAATGTCGGCTGCATCACCTCCGGACTCCTCCGCGTGAGTAAAGGAACCAACAGCAGTCCCATAAGCGAATAGGGGATCATAATGTTCCCCTTGCTCCCCAACCGCCTCAGCTCCTGCAACAAGAAGCAAATAATGAGTTATTTGGGATACACCAAAGGCGTATTATATGGATGGGGTTAATCTTACCCAGACCCGGAGCAAATTCACCGCTAGTCGGTTCAGCGACCGACGGTTCAGCCGCTAATGGGGCAGCAAGAGGAATCACTGCAGAGGGACGGTCCTCCGCCACAATTGTAGGAGCCTGGCGACGGGGCTTCTTCGCCAACGACCTCCTGCGAGATCACTCCCACGCTTCCTCTTGAAGTGGACGTCAGAATCCTCTTCTTTCACTTCTCCCGCACGTCGTGGGGAAGATGTCCCCACCATACCAGAGCCAGCCGCATGAGTATCAGCTCCCGTCCCTGCCTCAAAGCGAGGACTCCCTGCATCAGAAGCCTCGCTATCATCTACAGCGATGAACTCCTCCAAGCCAGGGACACGAACCCGTTTGCCTTCCTTTCTCTCAGAAGCCTTCCGCTTCAGTCGATGAGTGATTAACTTCACACCCGAACGGTTGGCATTGAACCCAGGAGGTGTGGAGTTGGAAGCCGCATACCACTGGCAAAAGCACAGGGTCGTCAGAAGGTTGGGATCCTTCAATGGCGTGCGCAGCCACGCCCCAGTGCCGCCCGCAGTAAAGAATCGCCAGGCACGGGCCCCATCGATGAGACTCCCCATGAAGGCTAAATCGAGATTGGGGTTGCCCACATACAGCTGGTCGTACCCAAACTGTCGAGCAAACCGGCTTGGAATGTAAGGTTCTAAATAGCAGACATCCCCGCTTCTATACAATAAATGTGAGGGCCGGATGCTGACCAGCCACTCAAAAACCCCCCGACTCATGGGAGACCGTCCTGACTCCGCATCTCAGAATTCCTCGTCGTATCCTGCACCCCGAATGCGAGGAAAACAGCGGAATAGGTTGTAAGCGTTAGGACGACGCACTAACTTGCGGGCCTCGGCCACGTAGGTCTTCAGCCAGGAACATCCTTCGAATCGGCGGAGAAGAGCCATTCGAACACCTTGCGGAGGGTCCTCTCCAGCTTCAATCAAAGAAGGGCAGTGCAAGGCAAACCACGCCATTAAGTAAGTGTATGGCAGAGCCACCCTAGGATTGGGTCCATCACAAGGCAGGATGGCACTCTTCCCACGCCTCGTCGCCGGTGGCCTGCAGAAAGCCTCCGTTAATGCGCGAAGGCCTCTTTGAATACAGCACACCATGGCCGGAAGGAGACCCAGACGGTGGCCATGGACCAAGCGAACGGCAGGCAGCAAAACACTCAGGTGGACGATGTCACCCGAGGAGGATGGCACTACGCATTTCTTCAACCAGACGGTTAAGAAACCGGCCAACAGTGCCTTCCGGGACATCGGCTGACGAGCCTGATGGTGAAAGCTCCAAAGGACATCACCCTTCTTATAGGGACCATCGTCTTCTGTCATGACAATATCCCTTTGGAGGCATACCTCCATCCGTTAAAAAATGTCGCCATCTGCAACTCCACAATGAGCTGCCTCAGGAGCATTCTTCATATCTGGGAATAGATAACTCCCCCAGTTCTTCAAGCTCTTCGAGCTACCCTTGCTGCTACCATGGATGCTAGAACAAATGTGCAAATGGCACATTAACTCCCGATAAGTCTCAAATAAAGCAGGCTCCTGCTTCTCCAGCAGAGCCAACTCTGTCTCGCATGGAAAGTACTCTTCATACGGGAGAGACCCGAAAGGCAGGGCAGAGATTTCCCTCATCTCGTGCAAGGTCATGCCCAACTCGCCAACTGGGGTGAAGAAAGTCCCCGAAGCTGGGCAATACAACTCAAGGATGGCGTAGAAGCACGCCACCTTCATATCAATGCCGTAGCATGTCGCCCTTACGGCCTCATAGAGGTTCAACCTCTCCAAGTCTTCCTCGAAGTGAGCGAGGATATAGTTGGTCAAGTCCGCCCACCATGTCTTTGGGGGATGAACCCAACCAGGAGTCCTGAAGTCAGTGGCGGGATAATTCCCGTCAACTGCGCAGAATTGGGTGCCAAAGGTCTGCGCCACAGCCGGATTCTCTCCTACCGGAAGCTCCCGCGATACGTTTCCAGGATATAGGCCTATTATGTTGTGAGGAGGGCCCACCCTTGAAAAACCAGGAGACTGAGATTTCAATCTCCCGACGTGGACGGACTTGACACTTCGGCTCACGCCCCATGCCATCTTCCGAGCCTGAGTTACACACTCAAAAGAAGACAAAGGAAAGTGCCGCTTGTTAGACGGAAGATAAAACTTCTCGCCATCCAATTCGAAGATCCACTGTCCCTCGCCTGCCTGCAATTGGCGATCAGGATCGGACGCGGCATCTCCAAACATGAAATTGGGTTTTTTATAAGTTCGACGGTCGATGTCTTCGAGAGGAGCGGTGGTTAGAATACTCCTCATGGTGAGCGGGTCACCACCATGGATAAGCGTGTCCCGGACGACGGAACTCCGCTCACTAAAGAGAGAAGCCTGGCCATAGAATTGAAGGCTGATGCTGCCATCCGCTCGGCTGGTCATCCCAAACAGACTATTCAAGGGACCAGGGGTGTAGGGCACTGCAAAGAAAGAAAAAGGAAAAGAACTATGATTAGTTCAACAGTCAAGCGGACATGGAGATATAAGATTCGCTAAGGCATAGCCTCGCTCCGTGAGCAAGGCCAGTAAAGCGACAGCCTCGACAAAGCTTGATCTCGCAGACAAATCTGCATTTTGCAGAAAACGTCTAAATACCAACTTCGCTTAAGCAGGAAGTGGTATAGCCCTAAGGGCTGACGTCATCAAGAGGGCATTATGGTCAAGAGTCATCCTTCGTGGCCATGACTGAAGAGACAGACCCGAGTCCTGTTCCTCAAACAAGACGAAGACAGCCCAAGTAATGGCTTCATACGGAAGCCCAAAGAAGAACTGTTCAGTTCCTAATTCCCTGTACAAAGAAGATAGTGAAATTCAGGGAAACGAGTTCCCTAACGAGGACAGATCATATTCGATCGTCCTGATAAGCCAAATACCGGCTTTAAAAGAAAGAGACCGTAGTCTCTAATTAGGAGAGAAAGTCTCTTACCGGCGATTGGTCGCTCGATGACCAGAGGAGGAGGACCCTCCGTTGCAGAAGTCGCCACTTCTTTCCCCGCTCGTCTTTTGGGCGCCATTGAAGAGCTGCAAGAGTTCTCAAAGTTCTCTGAATGAAGAAGGAAGAGGGAGAGGGAAAGTCAAGAAATTTCTCTGAAAAAGGAGATCTTTTCCTGTTCAGCCTGATCGGGCTTTTATAGGCCAATCAGCGCCTGAAACGAGGCCTCGAAAAGGGCGTACGCCGCCGTTTCGAATTAATTCGAAACGCCACCCAAAGCGCCTTCCCGAGAAGCGCTGCTTCGATCCCACTAAGGGTTAACTTCGCCCTGGCTTAAAATGCGGACTTCGCGCAATCCTTCAGGGACTTCGCCGAAAGGCTTATCTTAGCCCCTTAAAAAGGCGCTTAACTCCGCATACAGTTTAGCCCCGCTATGGCCAAACTTTCAATGAAAGTAAGCAAAAATCAGAGGATCAGAAGATGAACTTTCATTGATTTAAAAGGAAGGGTACATTGATATTACATCAAAGTTGTGTTTCATAAAACACATTCAGTGGCTCGACAGGGTCATTTGCGCAAAAGGCATACAAGCGGTTTTATCTGCTTCTAAGTCAGACCGGCTGGACACGAAAGGCCTTCCTCCTGCACAAGGCTGTAACCAGTTGTGTCACGGAGACACGGCCATAATTCTCCACAAAAATGGCAGATTTTGCCACTAGAAAGCGAGGTCATCTTTGTTGAAGCCTGGCAATAAAACTTATCGCCGCCAACACGCCAGACCACCTATAATGGGAATTGGCAGTGATGTCAGTGGTCCGACAGGTGTGATGCCTGCTCTCCCGAAGTGGATCGTCCCCGACAAAGGCCACCAAAGTTGAAAGTTGGCAATGATGCCAGTGATCTCACAGGTGACGCCCACTACCCCGAAGCGGATCATCTCCGGATAAGCGGCTACCAGCCTCACCTCAGAACGAATCATCTCGTATAAGAGGCTGCCAATAGCCTCTGGGACACGCACCCGCTGCCCCAAATTGTTCCTCCTGCTTAAAAGTAAAGCTTCAACCGGGGAAGCATAAGGCAATTTTATGGTTCCTTCCATCAAGTCACAAGATTGGCGAACATAGCCCACTGCAAGGCAAATCAGAACAGATTAGCAACTAAGCACAGGAGAGGCTACAAAAGAATTAAGCCAAATCTTTTGGGTCGAAGCGATCCAGTTTCAGTAGAGCAGAGGGTAAGCCTCGCTTGCACAGTGATGATGGGCTAGCTCAGCAAACGCCAAGTCCTAGCCTCGCCTATATGGCTAAGCCAGACTGATCCTATGGGACACAGTCTTAGCTTCACCTATATGGCAAGACTGGCTCAACCTTGAAGATACCAAGTCCCAAGTTCTGCCTGTGCAGCGGACTTAACATGCAGTGATCTTTTTCTGATCAAGTCAAGATGATAGCTTCACTGGGAAGCTATGCCAAAATCTTTCTCTGTAGATCAGTTAAATAGAGAACAAGGGAAGCTAATCCCTGAAGCAGCTGCTAAAGATGAATCAAGGGAGATGAATTCCCTAAAATCGGTGAAGTCATTGAACGATCAAGACTTACCGGTCCTTGGCCGGGTAATGACCAGAGTGGGCATTCCCACTAATTCAGAGATCTGAGTATCTCTTTCTAAACCAAGGAAAGAGAAGAGAGGCAAAGCACTTCTCTTCAGAGGACCTCAAGTGTCCTATTTATAGGCCATGAGCGCTGCCGCCTCAAGCGTGGAAGCACGAGCGCATTTAAGGCATTTATTGCGCCTTGAGAAAAGGGACGGTTTCCCTTGGAACCACGCGAAGGGAGAAAACGTCTCCCTCATAAAAGGCACTTATGGCGCCTTGAAGAAAAGGAATATCCTCCCTTGGAAACGTGCAAATCAGAGAATATCTTCCCCGGTCAGCGCAAGAGAAGGAGAAAATCTTCCTTGAAAATCGACCCACGGCGGTTGATCTCGGGAAAGCGACATGCGCTCCCAAGCAAACATATCTTCGGAAGCCCAGACGCGGGGCTACCCGCACGCGAAGCTATTCAGAGGCACGAACCTGTGCAATTCTTCGGCAAACATCCCAAAGCAGGATTTAAAGCGAAGCTGAACTCAACCATCATGGCGACGTTCATTCACCACCTATCAAAGCAGTTCAAAGTATTTCAAAGTCTGAGCTATTGCAGACTTCTGAAAACTTTGAAGGGGGTCTTGTTGACACTTAAAAAAGACAAGATTCTTATTGGTCCGAATAATGTCTAAACTTGTTGACATTTACAAAAGACAAGTGACAGACGAGCTGAAGACCAGTTTTCACCCATCTCCGAGGGACAAGGAAGCAACTTGGACTCCACTGATCCAGCAAGCAGATAGTGAACCCGGATTGTTTCTAAACAGACCTCAGCAGGTCTAAGGTGCTAACACTTAGCATTACATGAGCCCAAAGGGATAGCCTCGTTTGAGAGGCTAATATCACCCAACTCCGCCTTGAAGCCATTCAAAGCCTCACCAAGAAGCTGACTCGCAAACTTCGCCACAGAGGACTTCAAGCTCCGCCAAAGGGTTTCTTTCGGACTTCGCCAGAAACCGTCTCTAGCTCCGCTACGAGCTCAATACAGACAGCTCCGCTATTGGTCTGCTATGGTTAACTTTTGACCAATCAAATCTCCGGATGAGATCGGATCCAATCAGATCAAATCCAATCAAGATCAAATCAGAGATCAAATTTGGCAGTTGATTGCCACAATCTCTTGACTCTTCTAAAATGAGTAAGAAGATCAGGGGAAATCCTCCAACGATATGGAAAGGATCAAGAAGATCCACCGACCTGCCAATTCTAGCTTCGCAGAAGCTGATCCTAGCCTCGCAGCAAGGCTACTTTCCAGATTTAAACAGATTTGATTCAATCTGTTTCCATATCTTCAAGGGACGATTTACCCTTGCTCTCCCTATAAATAGCCCATCAAGGGTACAAGGAGACAGACACGCATAGAGACGCATACGGACGCACGAGATATAGATCGATCGATCGAAGACAAAAAGAGGACTCCACAAGCAGAGGCTTCTTCACAATGCACCGTGCGTTCTCGAATTCAGAGATCTTTTAGAGAATTGCTTTCTCTATCTAGGGTGTTGATACCCTAACATCGTCCTTGTTCTCAAGGAATCTCCAGAACCAGGCGAGAAGGAATTCCTTATTGAAGGCGATTTTGAGAAGCAGCAAGAGGGTTCTACTAACCTTCTGTTCTCTGATTCCCCGAACCAGGCGAGAAGGGAATCTCATCGCTCGCATCGTCAAAGGGACAAAGTGGTCGCGCGCTGACCAGACTCCTATCGGCACACTTCTCCAGAATCTCTGAGGAGATCTACTTGTAATCTTTTTAAGAATACTTGTAATTTAGCTCCTCAAACTCTTTTTTGTAAGTTTTCCCCTTTGCAAACATAATGGAAAACAGATACATTGAAGTTTTTACCGTCAGAGGTATAATGTTAAAATGATAGGTTCGATCTGTGGTTATTTCGCTGGGGAAATAATTACAGTATTTTGTGGTCCTATCATACAATAGACGGGAATTGGTAAGAGATTTTTGAAGGGAAGGTGGGATCAGGTCCCTCAGAATTTTTAGCAAACTCTCAGTTATCAACGAATTTGGTATGCTTTACTAAATACTTTTGAGTTGGTCTAGCCATGCTATTCCCCTCAACATAATGAGTTGTTGAGGATTTTTTGATGGGCTAAAAGTCAATTATTTCCTCTATCCTTTAGTCGTTGGAGGCATTGAATTATTTTGTTACTTTAAGTAACGTGATATACCTTCTGGGTTTTCCCTCTGCAAATAAGATGGGGATCAAGGAAGTGGATATGAATCCCACGGGGATTTTGTCCAGAGATTAACCTTCCTCGTGGAATCCTCTTAGATCCTCATTCGGTCACCATACTTTGATATGAATATGAAAACTGTGGAAAAGTTCTGCAAAGATGCGTCACGAACCTTCTTCAATAAGTTTGGCTTGATAAGCCATCAGATAAACTCATTAATTATCTCATGAGAGTCAATCGATTGCCACATCTTGATAAGAATTTGGAAACAGTGGAAATGTTCTACAAAGATGTGTCATGAACCTTTTTCAATGAGTTTAGCTCAATCAACCATCAAATAAACTCATTCAATTAGCTCATCTTACTATTTAGATTCTTTGTCGTTGAATCATGCTTCGATCAATCGAACAAGAGAAGGAAAGCATGCTACCAAAACATATAGAAAAGTCAGGCTAGATAAGCCATTCTTCTGGATTAAGAGGAATGATCAGAAGAAGAGTGCCTAAAACTGTTGCTTAGGCATGCTCGACTTCAAAATATGACCTATTCTTCTAAGTTGAAGGTTGGTGCATGTCTATATAGTAGAGAAGAGTGACAAAGCGAAAGACTGATATTTTGCCTTTATCTTTTCTTTGATGTTTACGTCATACATCATAATGTCACCTTTGTTCGATCGGTTTGGCATCGATCGACCGTAATGTGATCCGTTGAATAGGGAAGCTTTTCTTTGGCGCTCTCCCGAACATCTTAGATCTCAAACCCTAATCTATCTGATTGATCAAGCTGAAGTTTCGATCAAAGGTATAGTGTTAACTTGATCTTGCGAAGAGTGACAAAGTTAAAATGGAGTTTTTAACTTTGCTATTCCTTCAATGTTAACATCATGCATCATAATATCACCTCTGTTCAGTCGATTCGACGTCAATCGACCATGATGTGATCCGTTGAATGAGGAAGCTTTTCTTTAGCTCTCTCCCAAATATCTTGAATCTCAAACCCTGATCCATCTGATTGATTAAGGAGAAGCTTCGATCAGAGATATAGTATTAACTTGACCTTAAGAAGAGTGACAAAGCTAAAACTGAAGTTTTTAGCTTTGCTCCTTCAATTTGACATCATGTGATCACACATTGTGTTGCATGTTTTCATATCATATATGTCATATTTCTGCATTTTTATTTAAATAAAACTCTACTATTAATGTATTTTCATATTTAATTGCATGTAGGATAATTAAGGAAGAAAAAAGAGAAATAGACAGATTTATCCAATTAAATTTAAAAGTTTAAAAGAAAGGGGATCGATTCAAATCCAAAGATTCTGAATGTCATCTAATCTGAAGACCGGGCATATCAGATGAGATAATATCATTCAAATTCAAAAAAAAATAGATTAGAAGAAGACCTTATCGATTTCACTGGGGATAAAGAGATAGATCGTCAAATCTAAAACTGAATTTCAAAATCTAAAGAGATAAATGGATTGCGAGAAGATCAATCGATGAGATGAAGCAATTTAGACTCGGATTCAGACTGGATACATTTTAGTATTTTAATCATAACTTTCTCTACTAAGACTCAAAGCTCATTATTCAAGATAATCCAGAAATAAAACTTAAGGGGCTACAACTTTTACGTTGATCACTATTTCTAATTTTATCATTTGTTAAGTTTATTCAGCAATCAACAAGCCAACAAGCTGCAGATCAAAATTGAATATCCACATCAAATTAAGTTTTAAGATAAGGGGAGGATTCAAATTCAGAAATAGCGAGTTTTTCCTATCTTTAGACTTATTTTTTATCCATTTCTATCCTATAAATACCCCACACATCAGAGGCAGAGGGACGATGAAGCAAAGATAGATTCTTAGGCCAGCTTTTATTCTAGTTTAGTGTAGCTTTTTATTTTTCTTTTCATATAATTTTTAGTTTTCATTTATATAATTCAGAAGAGATCAGAGTTTCATAGGAGAATGAAAGCGAAGTTTGTGCTGAGAGTGATACCGGTGTAAGTTTTTCTTCTCTGCTTTTATTTTACCACATTGAATCTAAAGTTACATTTTTTATGTTTTTTTTTTTGTGATCTTCTTCTTTTCTAATTCTCTTCTTTTGGTACCAAGTGCAATTCACGTGAGTCTTATAGCATCGAAGAGCCTTGCTTCTGCGAGTGCCGCCGATAGCTTATGACAATGAATTTTAGTCTCAGTCTATATCATTTCATACTTATATCATCTTGATAATGTAATGTGGAAGAGACAGGAATCAACTCTTATAGGCTATCAGCTGATTGCCTCCACTTTAAATTAACATCATCGCCACAGATTCAAGGTAAGTATTTGGCCAAAGGAGGAAGTGTTTCTTTTAGGTTTTCTTTCTTTTCTTTTAATCTTTAGTTTAGATCACCTCCATCACCAAATTTCTACTATTTTTTTACTTTCTTTGTATAAAATCAACATCTCCTTCTATCTATCACTTTCACAATTTAACATAACTTATTTTCTTTTTCTTTTCAAGAACTAAAAAAAGAACTTTGACCATTTTTTATAACTTCAAAGAGAACTTGCAAAGAGCTTCATCGCTAGTCCCTCCTTGAGGATCACGACCTGCATAGCCACTTGCTATTGTGGTAGCATTGAGTTCCTTACACTACTATTATAAAATTCTAAAATTCTGTATTTTCTATGTGCAGGTTCCAACTTAATCAAATTTTGGCGCCGTTGCTGGGGAGGGACGGTAAATAAATCTCTTTTTAAATTTATACTTTTGGTTAACTTTCTTCTTTATTCTTGGTGTGCAGTGGTAAATATTAAGGAAATTTTTATTGCAGTGGACATATAAGTGGCCCTGGACTCTGCTCAAGAAAGCAGAGACCAGAAGCCCTCAGATTTGCTACATTCCAGCGGTAATCTGAGTGAACTACTAACCTGTATTTTTTGCAGGTTGGTTGAATTGCAAAGTTTAAATATATATAGCTATTTATTTTCTTGTTTGACTCACTGTACATACATTTCTAATTCAACAGTAAAAGGATAATTATAAATGCTAAAAACGATCTAGACTTTACATTTAGGCATGTGTCTCTTTCGTTACATTTTCTATTTACTGTTGAAGAGTGCTGAAGCCAAGGTATGTATGCATAGAATTTAGTATAAGGTTCATTCTTATATGAAATATTTCTTGAGTGTTACTTTTTCTATATACTTGTACACTACACTAAACTGAATTAAGGGCTTGTCCTATAAACAAGATAAGATGGGGAAGTCATTACCCTTCCTTAGCCCACAAACAATCTCCTCACTTACTAACCCAAGCTTAACTAAAACTTAGTAGACATTGGCCCTAGGGATATCTCAAACTGAATAGGAGACTAACCTAAAGGGAAAGTTAATTAGAATTTGACTCTTGCCAAATCGGTGTCAAGGGTTGGGAATTAAAGGACGAAACCCTGAAGGCTGGTGGTTTGGCTTAATTAGGCCTGTTGCTTTTAAGCACGGATACCTCCTTCCAATCTTGCCTCTATCTGATTGATTACCTTGTGGTCAGATACGACAATATACCCCCCGTGAATAGTCTAACAAGTTAGGAGTCGTCTAGATCTAAGGTCTACCCTAACTTAAGATAGATTTTTTTCTTTTTATTTGGCAAGTGTACCAATCATTTACAAGTAATATAGTAGCGAGTAGAGTATCATTCCCACGATGATTATTGTTCAAGTATCAACTTAATCTTTCCTAGTTCTATTTGAATGATCAATTTAGTTGGAATACTTTGTAGCTAAACTATCACTAAAAAGGTTTATTTTAATTATGAAAAGAGTTAGGATAATGATTTCGGTAATTGTAAACAGATAAAATATTATACTTGTGCTAATTCATCATATTCATGCTAACAATCCAAATTCCCAGTCCTAATTAGTACTTTCTCTTGAACAATACTAATTCTATCTTCTAAATTTAGAGTCCACAATCTCTTGATCTAGAAGATTGCTATGATGGATATTCTTACTTGACTGAACAACTCTTACATCTCAACGTTTGAGTTATGGTTGTTAATTTTAGAAGTTTTTGCTAAGTTATCTCCTCTTGGACTCTAACCTAAGATTCTGATCAATTGTGTGCACCAATTGTAACAATAAAGCACAATATTTAACAACTTAGCATATAAAAGATTTAAACTTTATAAAACACATAGGAGAATTTACACAAAACATAATCTTATATCACATACAATCCCTACATCATGTCCATAGTTATGGAAAATTAGTTCATAACTATGAAAATAAAACATATTATAGTATTGAAAGAGATCATGGAATAGAATCAATTAAAAGAAAAGTAAAAAATGGTAAGAGAGCACCAATAAAGATGAAGTCTTAAAGAATTTCCTGCTGAAAGTACTCTGAGAATTAATGGCTAACAGTAGAATTTTATTGATTTTCGCTCAAAATAAAAAAGAGAATTAAAATCTATATTTTACAAGAGGTTTGGCGGCGTTTATATAGAACAGAGAGCAGTATAATCCTAGTAGAATATAAAAACCTAGGTTTCTTAATTTTCACAAATTTTTGAAAAAATTCTGTCCATAAGCACCGCCATAGTTCGGCCAGCTGGCCGAACTTCTTGCTGTATTGGCGTTCAGCCTTTTAACTCGTGTTGACCTCTGAATTGGCATTCTCGTTGACTGGTCCACGGCTGCTTGGCCAAAATCTACGGCTGGGTGTCCGAACTCTTAATCCATTTTAGTCCCAAGTTTTTGTGAAATTTCTGATTTTGTGTGAAGGTTCTATTGATGTATTTGAATGTTGCTTCAGATCTCTGCTTCTGCATTTCTTTTCTTCATTTGATATCGTTAATTTGCCAATTTTATACTAACAAAATACCTTTGCAGCATTAAATATGGTAACTAATAGGCATAAAAGTAATGTAAAATATGTATATAAATCACACACATCACATCCCCATACATACTTTTTGCTAGTCCTCGAGCAAAATTCTAATCTAAAAAAAAAAAGAAAAAATAAAAATTCTAAAAATAAAATCCTAATCCACTTTCGTAGGACTCACGATTGCACTTAGCATGTGCAACAAGCCGTTAAACCCCTAGGTTACCTTAGTGGATGAGTGTTGTCTCGTGAGGGTTTCAGTGAATTACACTAACAAAATTCGGTGAAAGAATTTAAAAGATAAGAAGATATTAAGATAAAAAGGATAACCAAAAATAAGAATAACCAAAAATAAAAAAAGAAAGATAATAATAAAGAAAGACCAGATATTTTTAGAGTGGTAAGCATCAGTAATGTATAAGTTCTCTAGTTACAATAAACGCTCATTATCAAGTTCAATCTCTTATCAAGAATTCTATCATCTAATTTTGTAAAGATTTTCAAATCTTAGCCTATATTATCATCCTTCCTAAGTTTTCTGATTCTATGCATCTTCGTGAATGTGTATAGTTCTTAACTTGGGATTTTGATTCAAACTTACATACTTAAAATATATATATATTTTTTATAGATGTTCGAAGTATTACCACTTTGTTGCCCTTTAAGTACTTTCCTTTTTTTAATATATATAACTAATTGATCATTAGACTTATAAATACATACATAATAAATATATATATATATATACATACATACATACATACACACACACACACACACACACATACACACACACACACACACACACATACACACACACACACACACACACATATATATATATATATGTATATATATTCAACTTACCTAACTATATTTCGTGTAAATACTAAGGCTTATTGAGGCCAAAGTATCTAGCTAATCAATAGTTAAGTTTTTTTTTTCAAGTATTAAGTAATCATCAATATCCCAAACTTAAACTAATGTGTAAGCGTAGATAAGATGCATATTCACATGAACAAATTCTAGATGGCAATAATATTTTAAAAATTTTCATCTCTACTCAAAGGCTTTAAAATTCCATCAAATTGATATTCCCTCTCCAATTCAAGTTTTATGATTACTAATTTCATTACAACTAGGTCAACTTACCACAAAAACTCTTTTTTTTAAGTATTAAGTAAAGGAATAAAAAATAAAAAAATCCTACTATACAACTCCCCTTAAGCATGCCTCCGTATCTTTCCCATGCTACTACTACCTTCTTCAGAACGTGTCCTCCTAAAATGTGTCTCTTCAATTTTCTTCTTCTTCTGCTCTTTTTTCAACTTGTATTTTTTTATCCCCTTTCTAATTAAATGCATAAATGCACGATTATCTTCGGGTTCTTGTTGATTAAAAAATTCATCATCCTCCTCTTTCTATTCGTTAGATGATGATGATGCAACGGGAACATGTTCTTGTGGCATGTGAGATACACAATCGATTTACACTGAAGCATTATAAGATGAAGAAATAGTTTCAATTCGAATACTAATTTTATCTTTTATAGCATGATTAAATTCTTCTTCAAGCATCTATTCTTTGAAAATTTGTATGAAAAGAATGGGTAGTGGCATAAAGGTCTTTCGTTTATCTTTAGTAATAGCAATGGTGTCCAATAGTGTGTAGTACATGCAAAAATCTTTTTTTTAGTCATTAAAATGTAGACAATATGTAAAACTTGGTTATAATAGGATGAAACATATGATACACCCAAGACATTAAGATTTAACTATTTACATAATGCATACATATTCTTATATACTGTTTTAATGCTAATACCATCCCCTTGAGGTACCTTGTAATGTTCTCCCATTAAATGGATACAGTTTTCTTGGTTCCCCGGTACTTGAATCCCTCTTTCCGCAATAGGAATGCCCGTTAGTTCAGAAATAGTTTGTAAATGCAAGATTTTTATCTCCCCCTTCTAATTTACTTCAATTATTCCTTAATTCCTATCAATGTTATTTTCTAGAAATCTATCATAACACTCTTGTACTAGAGAAGGAATATAAAATTCATACGTATTAGAATGCAATAGATAATCCCAATTCCTAACCCTTATTTGATCCAAAAAATACATCCCAAATGCTTCGAATACGAGAAAAAAATTGTGCTCAGCAAAAATCTTAGACATGATTAGCTTGAAAAATTGAGAACTATAAAAGAGGAAAAATAGATCACTTATTGTCCCTAAAGAATTCAGGGGAAAAATTCTACCAAAGTTCGGCTACCTGGTCAAAAGTGCGGCTGCCTGGCCGAATTTCTTTCTCTAACTTCGCGAAGCTGCTGACTGAGGTCTCTGGAACTTCTTCTCCTAGCAGTAAAATGCTTTAGTTTTGAAAGATTGGACTCAGATTTGTAAGAAACAAAAGAAGGTTAAAGTTAGTTTATATACAAGATGTATATACCCTTTTCCCGAAACTACTCTTCATTTAAATTTCAAATTCAAATTTTGAATCCTAGAAGATCTTGGAAACTAAATGCCCTTGGGAAAAGATGAGGGAGTTTTGAAATTCGAATTTTGAAAATAAAGTTGAAATTTTTAAAGAGGATGAAATAAAGAAGATAAAAAGAAGGAAAGGATAAAAAAAATTAAGAAGGATTTCAAAAAGATTCAAAAAGAAGATTTGACCCCTACCCCCATACCTAAACTGTGTTATGTCCCCATGCACAAAATCAAGATTGAGAATCACCCTAAAATTTTCAAATTTGAACAAGAAATTCATATTTAAATCAATTTATTTATTACAAAATAATTCGATTTTGAAAACCACATATCTCAAAAACAGATGCAGAAAAACAGATTATTTGATAAGTGTAAACCTAAAAGATTCCTGGTCAAACGCCTACCAGAGTTTGGCTGGCTGGTCGGATTTCGGTTCTCGGGCCGAACTTCTGGTTCTTTGATGCTTTGTCTTCTGGTATTCATGTTTGTGGTGATTTTGTGGTTCATTTAGGAGTATTGAATCAATCTACAAAAAGAGGTACCTGACATATAGAAGACATGCAAAAATTTCGGTTGCCGGGCCGTTTACTTTGAACATCCCCTTTGTCGGGCTATCAATTTTGATTACTCTATGTGGTAATACTTGAGTTACCTCGAAAGAACCTGACCATATCGAGCATAACTTGCCTGAAAATAGATGAAGGCGAGAATTGAAGAGTAGTACTTTCTGCCCTTTTTTGAACTCTCTTGACATAATATGCTTGTCATGCCATTGTTCGGTCCGCTTCTTATACATCCTTACATTCTCATAAACATTGTTGCGAAATTCTTCCATCTCATTGTGTTATAACATCCTTTTCTCTCTCGTACTCGCATGTCAAAATTCAGTAATTGCATTGCCCTATAAGCCTTGTGTTCCAACTCAACGGAAGGTGACATACCTTACCATAGACCATTCGATAGGGGGACATCCTGATTGGTGTCTTGAACGCAGTCCAATATGCCCATAAAGCATCATCGAGCTTCACTGAACAATCCCGTCGTGACATATTAACTGTTTTCTCCAAGATACGGTTTAGTTCTCTATTGAAAACTTCCACTTGGCCGCTTGTTTTTGGGTGGTATGGCGTGGCCACACAGTGCTTTACTCTATATTTAAGCAAAAGGGTCTTGAATTGGTGATTGCAAAAGTGCTTCTCCCCATCATTAATGATCTCCCTTGGTGTTACAAATTGTGTAAAAATGTTCTTCTTTAGAAATTTTATCACTACCTGTGCATCATTAGAAGGTAAAGCTACGACTTTTACCCATTTTGAAACATAATCAACTGCCACTAGGATATACCGATTGGAGAACGAGGATGGAAAGAGGCCAATGAAATCTATACCCCCACACATCAAACAACTAAACTTCAAGGATGTTGTTGAGAGGCATCTCGTTACGCCTATAAATATTTTCCATCCTTTGACATGCATCACATTCTTTAACATAAGCATATGCATCCTTAAATAGCGTAGGCCAATAAAATCCTGATTATAATACCTTTGCTGCTATCTTGGTTCCACCAAAATGACCTCCCACTTCTCTAGCATGGCAATAGTGTAGAATGCTTTCCATTTTTATTCTCGGGCACACAGCTTCGCACAAATTGATCCGCACAGTATTTGTAAAGAATTGAATCAGCTCACTGGTAGTATTTAACATCTGCTAGAAACATTTTCTTGCCTTGGAACGAAAGATCAGGACGAAAAACACCACATGCTAAGAAATTTGCGAAGAAAGCATCCCAAGTGGTAAATTGGAAATAATACTGAACAAATATTCATCAGTGAAAGCATCATCAATGGGAAATTCATTGGAGTCCTCCTCTTCTTGCTCAATGCAGGAAAGATGGTCTGTCACAAGATTTTCCACCCCCTTCTTGTCTCGAATTTCCAAATCAAGCTCTTAGAGAAGCAAGTCCCATCTTATCAACCTTGGTTTGGCCCTTTCTTTGCAAAAAAATACTTGAGGGCAAAATGATCTATAAATACAAAAACTTTGGATCCAATCAGATAAGAACAAAATTTATCAAAAGCAAATACCACAGCAAGCAATTCTTTCTCCATTGTTGTGTAATTATGTTGTACTTCATTTAATGTCTTGCTTCCGTAGTACACTACTTGACAGATCTTATTCCGTCTTTATCCCAATACAGCTCCTAGTGCGTAATCACTAGCATCACACATTACTTCGAAGGTTAGACTCCAATCGGGTGCCACTATGATTGGTGCAGTGATCAACTTCTCCTTCAATAACTCGAACGCCTGCAAACAATCATTGGAAAAGTTAAATGGGGCCCCTTTCATTAATAAATTGTACAACGGTTTTACTATTTTAGAGAAGTTCCAGATAAAATGTTGATAAAATCCTGCATGCCTTGGAAGTTTCTCACGCCTCTCACATTTATTGGAGGTGGTAGCTTTTCAATGGTTTCAATATTTCCATGATCCACCTTAATTCCTTTTTCAGATCTATGATGTCCAACCACAATTCCTATTTTCACCATAAAAAGACATTTCTCCTAGTTGAAGACCAAATTTGTATCTTCGTATCTCTGTAAAACAAGATTTAAGTTATGTAGACATGTATTAATAGAAGGGCCAAAAACTGAAAAATCATCCATGAATACTTCTATTATTTGCTCAACCATATCGTTAAAGATAATCATCATGCACCTTTGAAATGTAGTTGGTGCATTGCATAATCAAAAGGTATTTTCCTGTAAGCGAATGTACCATAAGGACATATGAACGTTGTCTTCTTCAAGTGCTATGAAAATTTGGTTATATCCTGAATACTCATCTAGAAAACAATAATATGCATGGCTCTCAAGTTTCCCTAACATTTGGTCAATGAAAGGTAGTGGGAAATGATCCTTACGGTTACAGTATTAAGTTTTCTATAGTCCATACACACTCTCCACCTTGTGATTGTCCTAATTGGTATTAGTTCATTCTTATCATTTTTAACCACAGTGATGCCTCGTTTCTTTGGAACCACTTGAACTAAACTGACCCAATTACTATCAGAAATAGGATAGATCATATCTGCATCAAGAAGTTTCAACACTTCTTTTCTTACCACTTCCTTCATTGCTGGGCTCAAGTTGTGTTGAGGCTGAATCGAAGGTTTATAGTTCTCCTCCATCAAGATCTTGTGCATACAAACTGAAGAGTTTATACCTTTTATATCCGCAATTGTCTAACTAATCGCTATTTTGTGATCTCATAACATATGCAAGAGTTTCTCTTTCTTGTCACTTGTCAAAGAAGAAGAAATAATTACTGATAGTATGGAATTCTAACCTAAAAATGCATACCTTAGATGTTGTGGTAACTCCTTGAGCTCTAATTTGGTGCCTCTGAAATGGATGGTGGAGCTGGTGAGGTACTTGCTCTAAGCTTTTTAATCTATTGCCTCACATACTTAGGCAAAGATATTGCTTCCAAGTAGTTCACACACTCCCTTTTTTCAAAATCATCCTCAGTGATGGTTGCTGAATGAATGAGGCTTGTCTCAAGTAGTAATGCTGGGGTCTCATTCTTAGGCACTTCTGTCGTCACCTTCTCAATTATATTAATATAATGACATTCATCGTGGTTGGAGGGATATTTCATCACCTCAAAGACATTGAATGTGACTTCTTTATCCTGCACACGAAGAGTTAATTTTTCATATTGAACATCTATTAATGTATTGGCCGTTGCAAGAAATGGACATCCAAAATGAGAGGTACTTCCTTATCCTCCTCCATGTCGAGTACAATAAAGTCTGTAGGGAAGTAGAGCTTTTTCATCTTTACTAGCACATCTTCAATTACTCCTCTCGGATATTTGATGGACCTGTCTGCTAACTAAAGTGATACGCTAGTTGATTTTGGTTCTCCTAGCCCCAGTGTTCTAAACACTAAAAGAGGCATCAAGTTAATACTGGCACTAAGATCACATAAGGCTTTTTCAAAATAAGATTTTTTTTTTATTGTATAAGATATAGTGAAACTCCCTAGATCCTTAAGCTTTGGAGGAAACTTGTTTAGCAGAATAGCACTGCATTCTTCATTCAACATTACTGTTTCATGATCCTCAAGTTTTTTCTTATTTCTTAGGATCTCTTTCATAAATTTTGCGTACTTGGGCATCTGTGCTAGGGCCTCTGCAAAAGGAATATTAATATACAGTTTTTTAAACATATTTATAAATTGAACAAAATGCTTATCTGTAGTCCTTTGCTTGTTTTCTGGGGAATGAAAGTGGGGAAACATATGGCTTGATAACTGACTTCTCTGTAGGACCTTGCAGAACTTGAGAATCTCTCAGAGTTCAGCTACCTGGCCGAGATTTCAGCTGGCTAGCTAAATTTTGGCATTGTATATCTCTTGTCTTCATCTTTTTTTCTGAATTTTCATCTCTATTGTCTGTTGGAGTAAGGTTTTCTTCTTTGGAGACTTGGTCCTTTGCTAAGACTTTTTCACTTCTTAATGTGATTGCCTTGACGTGTTTTTTAGTATTTACCTGTGTTGCTTGGTAACGATCCATGTGGTCAATTAGACAAACAGGTTAGAAATTTGACTCATATGCACTTCTAGGTTATGAATTGCAGCTGCTTAGTTCTTCAGGTTGGTGTCTGTGGTGGTCATGAATGTTTGTGTAGTGGCGATGAGCTGTTGCATTATCTCCTCCAGGCTTGGCTTCTTCTCTTGTGGTGGTGGTGGCCTGTTTGCTGTTGCTGAAAGTTATTCGCCCTTAAAGCACTGTGGTTGTTTTTTTCGTCCCATCCTAGATGATTCCTCCAAGCTGATGTATACGTGTACGAATAGGGATTATTATTTCTCTGGAAGTTGTTCGCGTAGTTTGCCTACTCGTTTGAAGGGAACCCAAAGTTGTCAACTTGCCCTTCATTGCTGGTTATCCTGCAACAAGTTCATCATATGGAGGGCTTTGAGTTTGGGTGGCGGTTACATTGGTTGCATCGAGTTTCTTTGTTAACAATGCAAGTTGTGCATGTATTGCAGAGATTGCGTCTATCTCATGTACCCCGGCTGCCTTCCTTGGCATCACTCGATCTGATTGCCATTTGTAGCTATTTGAGGCCATCTCCTCAAGAAGCTCGTATGCCTTATCACGTTTCTTGCTCATGAGTGCTCCTCCTGTGGTCGCGTCAATAATCATCTTGGCATTTAAATTCAATCCATTATAGAAGAATTGAATCTCCAACCAAGCAGGAAGTCTGTGATGTGGGGCTTTCCTGATCAATGCTTTATACCTTTTCTAAGTTTCATAGATACTTTCAGATCAAGTTGAGTGAAAGTTGTGAGATCACCTCGTAGTTTTACCGCTTTTGATGGAGGAAAGTATTTTGTGAGGAACTCATTCGCCATCTGATCCCATGTTGCTATGGTATTCTTAGATAAAAAATTGAACAATGTTTTTGCTTTATCCTTCAAAGAAAAAAGAAAAAGTTTCAGCTTTATCATCTCAGGAGACACACCATTAATCTTTTGTGTCTCGCATATCTCTAGAAAACTAGAGATTTGTTCATTGGGGCCGTCATGTGGGAATCCCCTGAATTGACATGTGTGTTGTACCATCTGAATTAACTCTGATTTCAGTTCAAAGTTGTTTGCTTGAATTCTCGGTACAATGATGCATGAATTGGCTCCAGTAAGAAAGGGAACAACATAATCCCCCAAAGTTTTTCACTCATTTTGTTCCGCCATTACTTTTTCTCAATCTCGTCTTTCCTTGAGCAAGCGTCTGAAGGTTCTGTCAATCTCTGGATCAGGTTCTATGAGTTCTGCACTCTTAGAATGTCTCATCTACTAGTAACAGTAAATCTCGAGAAAACTCAACTCCGTTCAGAATAGGAGTTCAGCTATCTAGTCAAAAATTTAGCTGCCTGGTCGAAATATGTGCTCTGTTGAGGTTGAATTTTCTGAAACCTGCAGAGAAAAAATTTTATATTAGATCTACAGATAAAATTCAAAGCAGAATATTGATCAATATTATTGATATTGAAAATTATACAATCCGCAGTAATGGCGCCAAAAACTTGATGTGCGGATTTGAATGGAAAGTGTACCAATCGTTTTCAAGTAATATAGTAGTAAGTAGAGTATCGTTCCCATGAGGATTATTGTTCAAGTACCAACTTTATCTTTCCTAGTTCTATTTTAATAATTAATTTAGTTGGAAGATGTTGTAACTAAACTATTACTAAAAAGGTTTATTTTAATTATGAAAAGAACTAGGGTAATAATTTTGGTAATTGTAATTAGATAAAATATTATGCTTGCGCTAATTCATCCTATTCATGCTAACAATCAGAATTTTCTATCCTAAGAAGTACTTTCTCTCAAACAATACCAATTCTATCTTCTAAATTTAAAATTCACAATCTCTCGATAGGTTGCTAGTTAAAAGATGCATTAAGTGAAAGTACACCTAGAGGGGGTGAATAGGTGTAGGGCTAATCTAATGATAAATGATGCGGAATTTAAAAAATAAATTGCAACACACTTAGTGTAACCAAAGAGTGCAGCCGAATTCTCGGTGATGGGCTCTGGATTATCTCCTCTTAATTCCTATAAATAAAAGTTGAGGTGCTATATGAAGCTCTCTTGGTTCAACACTAGTAAGGCACACAAATAATACCAAGCATATATGTATGAATGAACAATATGAAATAATGCAAGGTAAATAAGAGAGAGTTAAGAGATAGTGGATCAATCGCAAGCACAAAAATATGTTTTGAGGTTTGAGCCACTGCTCTACGTCCCGCCTTCACACAGAAGGATTTTCACTATATCGTCCACACAAAACTTCCCACACAGGGAACCTCCACTGAGAATTTGGGTAATACAACTTCGGAGTACACAACTCCTCTCTCTAACAAACACAACCTCTTCACAAGAGGCAAGGCACAACAACTATCACCTTTACACTTAAAGGGATGGGTACTTAGCCAAAACAAAATCAACCTCCCAATAAAGGGATAAGGCTCAAAGCCAAACAACAGCCTCCATCACCTCTACACTTAGAGGGATACCAACACAATCAAAGTCAACCTCCACAATCACCTCTACACAAGAGGGATACCAACAAATACAAAGAAGGTTACAACTCTAGGTGGTCTCAACAACCACAAACTAATTTTCTCACCAAAACAAGATCCTAATAGATAGGATAGATAGGTAGCTCAAGTGTGAAAAAATAAAGTGTTTGGAACAAAGAAGACACTTGGAAAAATCTCCAAATAGATATTTAAATCAAGATCAAAAATCAATTCCCAAAAAAGTCTCTTTTCTTTGAATTTTCAAACACTTTAAAAACAAATAAAAATAAATCTTTTAACCACAAAAACTCTTACTGAAAAACTCTTAAAGATGAAAAAAATTCTCTGCTCAAATCTTGGTGAAATCAGCTAAGTAGGAGCAATTTATAACCCACCAAAAAATCCGCCCGTTGGCAGCAGGAAAGGGTAGAATTGCCCTTCCGGTCGATCGCCCGGTCGACTAGCCAACGGTCATTTTTATGACCGTTGTGCCTCCGGTCGACCGCCCGATCGATCGGGCCAAAGCCAACAGGCCCCCACCCAAGAGTGGGTTGCTTTCAGTCGGTCGACTGTGCGGTCGACCGGTTGAATGGCTGGCCATGTGCACGTCCTCGTGCACATCGGTCGACCATGACGTTCGACCGACTCCTGGTTCGGTCGACCGTCCGGTCGATCGTCAGTGCAGTCAGGCTGAGGATTTGGGTATTGAAAACTTGGTTAATTTGATACCAATTAAATCCCATAAAATCACATAAATTTCACAAAAATAAATTTTTTTAGATCTTTAAAATATAAATATGTGTGAAAAAAATTCAACACATATTATAAACAATTTGAACCATTTTTGTGATATAGAAATTTGGCTTCAACATAAAATCGGCATTTTTCAAAACTTGAATTTTTGAAATGGAAAACCTTTTTCTCCAAAACTTATGTAAATAAAAAAATAAGATGTATAAACAACTTTGAAGCATATTGTATATGGATAGAATCCAATATACATATAAAGATATCTATCTATATTTTTGACATGAAAATTAAAAATCGGTTAAAACAAAAAACAAACACTTAAACTTGTGTGTGTATGTTAACTTGAGCATATCAGTACTATCTAATCTTTACACAAGATCTAAACATAAACTAAACATAAACCAAGGTCTTCTTGTAGAACTCCTTCTCCAAGTAGACTTGATCCAAAATGCGATCCAACGAGCTTGACTCCAATTGAGTACTAGATGCGATCTTGACGCTCGAGCTATTGAATCTACATGTGAAAGTTCCAAAACTCCTTTGTTAAAGCTAATCACCTACTAATATCTTAGTCAATTACTGAAACTATTTAAACACAAGATTATCAGTAAACTATAACTATATGAGTTAATCATTATCAAAACTAGAGTGTTGGGCCTCTGGGCCAACATTAAGTATAATGGATATTCTTGCTTGACTGCACAACTCTAATCCTAAAAGCTTTTGCTAAGTTATCTCCTCTCAGACTCTAACTTAACCTCCTGATCAATTGTGCGCACCAATTGTAATAATAAGGCATAAGATTTAACAACTTAGCTTATAAAAGATTTAAACTTTATAAAACACATAGGAGAATTTGCACAAAACATAATCTATATCATTATACAATCCCTACATCATGCCCCTAGTCATGAAAAATTAGTTTATAACTATGAAAATAAAACACATTATAGTATTGAAAGAGATCATGGAATAGAATCAATTAAAAAAAGTAAAAGAAAGATAAGAGAGCACCAATAAAGACGAAGCCTTGAAGAATTTTTGCTGAAAGTACTCTGAGAATTAATGGCTAACAGCAGAATTTTATTAATTTTTGCTCAAAATAAAAGAGAATTAAATTCTATATTTAACAAGAGGCTTGGCTGCGTTCATATAGAACAGAGAGCAGTAGAACCCTAGTCAAATAGAAAAACCTAGATTTCTTAATCTTCATGAATTTCTAGAAAATTCTATCCATAAGCACCGCCCTAGTTCGGTTAGCTGGGCGAAAATTTGGCTGGCCAGCTGAATTTCTTGCTGTAATGATGTTTCGCTTTTTGACTCATGCTGACTTCTGAGTTGGCATTCTCAATGACTGGTCCACGACTGCTTGGTCGAAATCTACAGCTGGGGGGCCAAACTCTTAATCCATTTCAGTCCCAGTTTTTTGTGAAATTTTTGATTTTCCGTGAAGGCTCTGTTGAGATATTCCAACTTTACTTCAGATCTCTGGTTCTGCATTTCTTTTGTCATTTGATATCCCCATTTTATTAATTTTCGCTCTTTTTCTTCTAATTTGCTCTTAACATATAATCTGCAAAATAACACTAACAAAATACCCATGCAGTATTAAATATGGTAAATAATAGGCATAAAAAGTGATGTAAATCATGTATATAAATCACCAACATCACTTTCTTATTGAAGGCTCTAGAAATTTGAGCTTGATTTGCTATTGGGCTTGTAGGCGTTCGTCATCTAAAGCTTCCAACTCTTGGAGGCGCAATCGGTGCTTATCCCCATCTGTCAACTTAGTTGTAAAGGCAATTCGCAGAGATGGGATTTGGATCTCCAGTTGGAGTACAGATTCACATCCGTACACTAAGAAAAATGGGTTTGTCCGGGTTCTCACCATTGTGCGTAGGCCCAGAGGCATTTACCTAATTTGTCATCCCAGTGGTATGGCATTTTGAGATAAACTTCTTGAGAAGCTTTTCAATAGTCTTATTAAACGCTTTTGCAAGACCGTTGGCAGCTGAATAATATATCGTTGAAGACACACTTTAGATTCTAAATTTATTACAGAACCTCTGGAATGCTTGGCTAACAAATTGGGGTATTATCGTGGACAATTTGCCTGGGTACGCCAAAGTGATAGAGTATGTGATGCTTAATGAATTTGATCACGTCTGATGTCTTTACATCCTTCAGGGGAATAGCTTCTGCCCACTTAGAGAAGTAGTTATGGTCAAGATGAAGTAATGTCATTTGGATCTAGGAGGGATGATGGGTCCGATAACATCCATTCCCCATATCTCAAATGTCCATGAAGAGAAAGTTGGATGAAAATATGCCGGTGCTTGATGGACGAAGTCACCATAGATCTGAGAAGCATGATATCGCTTACCGTTGGCGATGGCATCAAGAATCATCTTTGGTCAGTAGTAGCCAAATCTTTGCAGCCGATCTCCTAGTTTATGGTCAGGTTGGTAAGCTTCACATGTACCGTCAAGAACTTCTTTGAATGCCTCCTGTACCTCTTTGTATGAAAGGTAGTGGAGTAAGATTCCATCATACAATCGGTGGTATAGTGTTCTCGTAATCGCATTGCAATAGAACTGAGGAGCTTTCTTTCTAATGGCAACTACCTCCTTGGAGTCATCAGGCAATATGTCGTATAAGACAAAGTCAATGTAAGGAAATCGTCAATCCCTGGGTTTGAGACTTGTCAAAATCTCAAGAACTTCTTTATCTTGAAGGTCTCCCTTGGAGTTTTATTGTCTTCAAGGATGAATTTGTGACAGTACAAATCACGACTGTAGACAAGCACTTTCTCTGTGGCTCTGACCGTAAGGGCCAATGAAGCAGCGAGAGACGCCAATGCATCTGCAAGCGCATTTTGCTGACGTGATACATGGTCAATGTAGAAGCTTTTAAGCGTCTCCGCCATGTCAATGGTTGCATTGTGATAGGGCATCAAGTCTTCACATCAGACTTTTGCCGCGAACTTGATTAACGATGAGCTTTGAATCACCATATGTTTTAAGATTTTTTACTCAAATTTCTTTAGCAAGTCATCCCGATCAAGAGAGCATTGTATTCCGTGACATTGTTGAAACACGGCCAGTTAATGAAAATGCACGAGGGATCATGTAGTTTTATGGAGACACGAGCACTACCCCTACTATAGCTACAATGTTTCCTGTGGGACCCATTTTTGATGTATCGTCAAAGAATAATTACCACACTTGTTCTTCTGAGGAGACGTGGGTCGCATTAACTTATGCAATCTCGTCTGGGAGATCATCATAAAGTTTTAAACTTCCTAGAACTAGATGATTGGCCAAAAAATCTGTACAGCTTGATCTTTGATTGCTTTTTGTGGCATGAATTGCATCTCATATTGTGAGAGTAATATTGCTCATTTTTCTAATCTGCAATTTAGCAAAGATTATCTTATCATAAGTAATCGCAAGGGATTAATTCTGAAAATAACATGAATGCATACCCCACAAGGTAGTGTCACATCTTTTGGATGGTGAAGACCAATGCTGAGCATTCTTTCTCGATCGGGAAGTAATGGTTCTCTGCCCCAATCATTGTTATACTCAAGTACTAGATTGCCTATTCATGATTTTAATCATTCTTCTGAGCTAGAAAATCTCCCATAGAATGATCTATAGCTCAAATATATAATGGGAAAGGTTTTCCTAATACTGGAGCTACCAAAACGGGCAGGTTGTAAGTCACCTAGATGGGGGTGAATAGGTGATTTGGTAATCTAATGCAAAATTAATACTAAATTAAAAGCTATTTATGCAAACCAAAACTATACACAACGTATAACCAAAGAGTATAGTCGAATTCTCGGTGAAGGGCACTAGACTATCTCCTCAAGATTCTTTTAGATTAAGAGTTGAGGTGCCACTATGGCTCTCTTGGTTGAATACAAGTGTAAGCAAACAATCCCAAGTGTATATTCAATTTAGCATAAGTATATCAAGCATATAAAGATGTAACAATAAAAACATGCAAGATATAAAGCACAAGTGAGTTGAGAGAGAAATGAGCAATCACAAACATGGGAGAATTGTTTCGAGGTTCAAGCACACTTGCTCTACGTCCCTGCCTTCACCACTATGAAGGATTTTCACTATAACGATCCTGCATGATCACGCGGTGCCGCAACACCGACAATGAGCTCTCTCAAGAACTCTTGGACCCGCAAGTCCCTCACTTGTTCCTGCAAGAACAACACACGCAAGCACACTAGCTTGCCGAGGCCGCACCTCTAAAACTTTCCAATACAAGGGGGTGGAACACTTGTGATCACTTCTCTTGATCACAAAAAGAAACTCTTTAACAACAAAAATCCTGGAGGATAAATGTAGCAATAGAAAGCTCAATCTTGTGTGAGAAAACTAGATAGATTGAAGGAATGAAAACTAAGAAAACTATGGATAAAATAAAGAGAGTCACTCTTGAAAAACTCCTTTTGATTTGGAAATGAAAGCTCTAAAATCTTGTTGAAAAACTTCTTTGGAAGAAAAGAAAATAGCTCTTAAAAACTCCCCCAATAATCTTAATCAAAACTGGCTAAGAGAACCCCAATTTATAGGGTTCAGAAAACTAACCGCTGAGCTTAGTTTTCAAGCCAGATTGACCTGTCAGTCGACCGACCGGTCGACCAGCCATCCGTCATATTTCAGACCATTGGGGTCGACCACCCAGTTGATCATACCCAGGTCAAAGCCCATCGGTCGACCATAGCCAAAATCAGAGAGCTGGTCTTTCTGGTCGTAGCTCACTCGATCGACCGGGGCCAGATTCAGAGAGCAGCCTCTCTGGATCGATCGACCGCCCAGTCGACCAGCCCTTAGGCCAAAGGCTTGCACATGTTTTGTGCACGTTGGTCAGTCGACCGACCCCTAATTCGGTCGATCGGTCTGTCGAACACCAGAAGCCCAAAATCAGGGTTTTAAGGTATTGAAAATTTGACTTAGAAAACCCATAAAAATTCTGTTAAATCCCATAAATTCCATAAAAATAGTTTTATTGAAACACTTTGAATTACAAATATGTGTGATCAGAAATCAATACATATTACAAATAATTTGAACTATTTTTGTGATATTGAAATTTAAGCTTAAAACAAAAACTGTTCCAAATGAAAAATAATTTTTTCCAAACTTATTCAAATATAAAAACAAGATATTAAAACTTATTTGACGCATAGTAAGTAAGGAAATAATCCAATACACATATAAATGAAATATACTTGTTTTTGACAATAAACTCAAAATAAGTTTTGATTTTAACTTAAAACCATAAACTAGAAACATCAAAATAAGTTTTCTAAAATGTTGTGAAGCAACAATGTGTTTGGATAAAATTCAATACACATATAAACCATATAAACTCGCTTTGATGAACTCTATTCATGAAACTCAAAAGATATATTCTTGAAGCTCAAAACTAAAATGGTTAAAACTAAAACTGAAATCTTTTCTAAAACTATTTCTTATGAAAGCGTTATATAAATTTTTTGTGTGTATGTGTATAAGCTTGAGAAATCCACACATAATATATCTTTTACATTTTATCTTAAAATAAAAATCTTAACACTTATACTCAAGTCTTGAAATCTTCTCTTGAAAGTCGTTTTCTACATCTTGACTTGATCCAAAATCGATCCATAGATCTAGACTCCTCTTTGAGTCCCTTATGCGATCTTGAAGCGTGATCTCTTGAATCAACATGTGATAGCTTTAAAACTTGACTTCGAATCTTTTATTGAAACTAAATACCGACTAAGATCTTGATTGAATATCTGAAACTTAATAAACACAAGATCATTAGTACTATAACTACATGAGTTAATCATCATCAAAACTAGAGTGATGCACCTTTGGGCCAACAATCTCCCCCTTTTTGATGATGATAAAACTAATGAAGTTATATATGCATGGATTAAAGATAAGCTTCATAGAAGCTCCCCCTTAACTCATGTATTGCAAAAACAATAAAGATATTCAATGAAGCATATAAACTAAACACAAATATATACACATAAACAACAAATATTAAACATGCATATATAAACTCTCAATTCTTTTCCCTCATTTTGTCAACTCATCGACAAAGGGGTGAAGAAAAGCAAACAAGATAAGTGTATATGCGATATAAATTCATGAAGAAGAGAGAATGTTAAGTAAACTCCCCTTACATACATGTCTTACATGGAGAAGGGATGACTAGACCCTAACCCATATAAACATAATATACAATATATAGACCGAGATGTTAAGCTCCTCCTAAACACGTGTATCACATAAAGAAAAGCGGTCAAGCTCATCAATATGAAAAATACACTCAATATGAATCTATATATAGAGGGAGATGATAAGCTCCCCTTGCATATAGGAAATGCATTTCAAAATAAATTTTAAAAACTTTTAAAATGAATTTTGATACCAATTTAAAATAAATTTTGAAACTACTGGTAACAAAATAAATTTTGATATACCACTTGTAGATGGCAAAAGAAATGTTAGTATACCACTTGTAGGTAAATATAAATATTATGAAATTATTTTTTTAAAACTTTTTCTCCCTTTTTGAAATAATCACAAAATTAATGCATAGCTTATAAAGATATCAATTGAAAAAACAATTGACATTAAGAACTAAATCTAGCTTATCATAAAATAATTTTTACTTTAAAAAAT
This sequence comes from Agave tequilana, assembly GCA_038442645.1. NCBI lineage: Eukaryota > Viridiplantae > Streptophyta > Magnoliopsida > Asparagales > Asparagaceae > Agave > Agave tequilana. The sequence continues at coordinate 174,524 of JAVJIF010002076.1, read as the reverse complement.
TTGTATGGTCATACATGTTTTATAGCACAATAAAACATCTATATGTATGTATGGAAATACCACTTGAAATTTGATGCATACATATATAGAAAATAAGTAAGAGTATACAAAAATAAATTTTCAAGATATGTATGTGTATAGCTCATAACAATCTACCCTTTCATTCATATGATAAAAAGATATTCAATTAGGCACACAAGGTATGGTCAACTAACCAACCGCTCTTTGGAGATAGGGGTTTCCAAAAATAAGATAAATAGCATAGTTTGAAAACTCTTCCAAGTGAAGAATAGACAACTAGTTTCAAATAGTTTTTAAAAAACTAGTTAAAAATTCTTCAAAAAATGGATCAAAACATGTAGCTCATGAAAGCATGCCAATTACACAAAAATTGTCACTCAAGATCTATATAGCACATAAAAGCTCATGAATGCAAAAACATGAGTAAATATAAAGATGAGAGTAAAAGAATCATGTGAATAATATATTCATGAAATAAATCAATAAGGCTCAAAAATAAAAACAAAAATGAAATTCTTTTTTCTCAAAAACATGATATATCATATAATCATGCAAGAATCATCAAAATAAGGACATACAATGTACAATCAAATAATAAATAAGTACATAATAGAAATAAATTATGTATAGCATGTAACTCAAAAATTGTATATGTGTAACACAAATTTTAACAAGATTTGCATGTCAACATAATATAGACATATAAATCCATTTGAAAACATAAATAAAGTTTTTTAAAAACAATACATGGATAGTTTAATACCGAATCAACTCAACATTAAGCTCAAGACAATATATGATTGAGTGTCTAGGTTACTACACTAGCATATATAGAAATATTTTAAAATAGAGGAAGAAATGGTTACCATTACTGATGTAGCCCATTTATTTCTCTAAAAACATGAGGCGATCCTCCCACCATGCTTCCTTAATAGCGATGCGTCAAATGTGTTTATCCTTTAAGCTCTAATGCATCCACCACCAAGGCACTAACCCTCTCACGTTTTGTGAGAGCCACACCTACATCATAAATAAGTGGTGAAGATTTTAGTACCTATACTTTCTTTTTGAGTCCATGGGGGTTAGTGATAATTGAAACCTAAGCATTTTTATTTGCAAAATTTGAAAATTTATTCTATCAAAATAAAATTTTGCAAGATGATCTTTGCAGCTACAATGTGTATGTGTACCTCTAGCATACAAATGAGTGGTGTGAGTGTGAGGATGATGTACATGAGGTGTATGCCATGGAAGTTGTGCATGTATGTGTGAAACTTGTTTCTTGCGAAATATAGATTCCAATCTAGAGTTATTAAATGCACATTAGCTCAAAGTGAAGCCCAAATAATCAATGTTCTTCTTCAAAGTCTAAATATCTTTATCAATTTTGGAAGAAGAAACATGAGCATGAGAAACTAAATTCTTTTTCCTTTTAGAAATGAAAATCTTTTCTTTTTCATTTAAACAATTTTCTTTTTCAAAGAATTATTTTCATTTAAAACAATCTCCTTTTCTTTTTCCACCAAAATAGGTTTCATTTTCAAAGATTCATTTCCTTTTGAAACACATTAAATTTATTTTGAAAAGAATCTTTTCTCTTAACAAAGAAGTGTTTTCCTTTTTCAACTTGTTATTTTCATCTTTTAGCAAATTATATTTTTTAAGAAGTTGTTGACAAAACATAGCAAGTTCATCATATGGCATGTAGTATCTTCTTCTAGCGCGGATTCAAAATTTACCTTAAGAGGATCATTCCCTTAGACCATATAGCACATGTTGAAAGCATCACTTTCATCATCTGAGTCACTCTCCTTATGATGTGGTGTTTGTTCCCCAAAGGAGAGAAGAGTGTTCCAAACTATAAAAGTTGATTCAATGTTAGAAATTTTAGATAAATAATCATAATCATTTAGGGTAGACTTTAAAGCATGAAGGGCTTTTGCATTAGCCTCAAGATTTTTGCCATTTATAAAATAAGAATTTTTAATTGTGGCAAAGTAAACATGAATACCTAAGGCTTTGAGGTACATAGACATCTTAACTTTCTAAGTTTAAAGGTTAAGAATTCAAACATAGGAGGTGTCATGAAATCCATGTGTGTATATAAACAAATATTGTGATTAGCAAAAATAAGAATTTTTTAACTCTAAGTTGATGATCCAAATCAAGAAAACCAAGCTCTGATACCAATTATAGGTCATCTAGAGAGGGGAATAGGTGACTAGCTAATCTAATGCAAAACTAATGCGAAATTAAAAGCTATTTATGCAAATCAAAACAACACGCAATGTATAACTAAAAAGTGTAGCCAAATTCTCAGTGAATGGCTCTAAACTATCTTCTCAAGATTCCACTAGATTAAGTATTGAGGTACTACTATGGCTCTTCTGGTTGAATACAAGTGAGAGTAAACAATCCTAAGCATATATTCAATTAAGCACAAGTATATCAAGCATATAAAGATGTAACAATAAAATCATGCAAGATATAAAGCACAAGTGAGTTGAGAGAGAGATGAGCAATCACAAACACGGGAGAATTATTTTGAGGTTCGAGCACACTTGCTCTACGTCCCCGCCTTCACCACTATGAAAGATTTTCACTATGGGCCTGTTTGGTTGACGGTGGAAGTGAGAAAGTAAGGAAGTGAGGAATTGATAATAGTTCCCTTTGGAATTTGGGAATTAGTTAGTAAGTTTTCCGGTGTTTGGATGTTGTTAGGAAGTGTGATTTGAAAAATGTTGTCTTTTCCGGTGTTTGGATGGTAATGTGAAAGTGAAAGTGGAAAAGTTGACCACAAAGTTGACCGCAAAATAATATTAAAATAAAAATTAATTAAGAAAAATAAAAAATAGACCGTAATTAGAATGCAAGTGAGATTTACATGATCAAAAAATTAACTGTTTTGTACTATAACTTATTATAAATAAGATTTACATGACCACAAAATTAACTGTAGCACTTTGGAAGTGAGGAAATGGTTGTGTAAAAAAGAAAAGAGAGAAGGAAAATGAGTTTTCTTATTTTCCTTTTCCAGTGTTTGGATAGATAGGGAAGTAAGCAATTATACTTCCTCATTTCCTTACTTCCGCCCACTTCCTATAACGATCTCGCAAGATCACTCGGTGCTGCAACACTTACAATAAGCTCCCTCAAGAACTCCTGGACCCGCAAGTCCCTTACTTATTCTTACAAGAACAACACACGCATGCACACTAACTTGCTAATGCCGCACCTCTACAACTTCCCAATACAAGGGGGTGAAACGCTTTGATCACTTTTCTTAATCACAGAAACAAAATCTCTCACAACAAGAATCCTAGAGGAAAAATATAGTAATAGAAAGCGCAGGCTTGTGTAAGAAAATTAGATAGATTGAAGGAGTGAAAAACTCAAGAAAACTATGGATAAAAATCAAGAGATTCACTCTTGAAAAACTCCTTTTGATTTAAAAATAAAAGCTCAAAAATCTTATTTAAAAGCTTATGTGGAAAAAGAGAAAATAGCTTTTAAAAACTCTCTAAAAATTCGTAACCAAAACTGGCCAAGAGAACCCCAAATTATAGGGCTCAGAAAACTAGCTGTTGGGCTCAGTTTTCAGGCCAGATTGACCTGCCAGTCGACCGGCTAATGGTCATATTGTAGAACGTTGGTGCTGACTGCCCGGTCGATCGTACCTACATTAAAGCCCATTGGTCGACTGTCAGGTCAATCATGGCCAAAACCAGAGAGCTGGCCTCTCTGGATCGGTCAACCGCTCAGTTGATCGGTCCTTAGGCCAAGGGCCTGTGCACATTTTGTGCACATCAGTCGACCGCTTGGTTGATTGACCCCTGACTCGTTTGACCGGTCTATCAACCGCCAGAAGCCCAAAATCAGGGTTTTAAGGTATCGAAAATTTGACTATGAAAACCCATAAAGTTCTGTTAAATCTCACAAATTCCATAAAAATAGTTTCATTGAAATACTTTAAAGTATAAATATGTGTGATTGAAAATGAACACATATTACAAACAATTTGAACTATTTTTGTGATATTGAAATTTAAGCTTAAAACAAAAATGTATTTTTCAAAAATAAACTTCTAAATGAAAAATGATTTTTTTCATAACTTGTTCAAATATAAAATAAGATATTAAAACTCATTTGAAGCATAGTGTATATGAAAATGATCCAATACATATATAAGATGAAATATACTTGTTTTTGACAATAAGCTCAAAATAAGTTTTGACTTTAAAAAATTTAAAATCATGAACTAGAAACATCAAAATAAGTTTTTTTAAAACATTATAAAGTAACAATGTGTGTTGGCCCAAGAGGTTACACTCTCCAATTGTTTTGTGTTTTGATGATGACAAACCAAATATGAGCTACTTGGTACTAACAAGTTTGTTAAGATAAGTTTCAGGTTTGTACCATGTTTAGAGACCATTCGCTTAGCTATTGCAAGAACTTCTAAGTTCCACAAAGCAAGGAAGGCAAATTGCACATCAAGGAAGGATCATAGAAGAGAAGGCACTAGCAAGGCATTGGATGGCTCAAAGACTTGTAGATAGCACAAGAAGTCTTCATGTAATTTGTTTTTCAGTTTATAGTTTGTTAAAGAATAGTGGATAGGTTTGAAGCTCTATCACACACGTTTTTGCGCACATGCTCATTCCAAAATAATTTCTTATAAATTATACAAAAATATTTTGCATACAAGATTTTGCCTACAGATATATATTTGTGTTTTATACTAATCCCTGTTCAAAAGTATTTTTGTTAAAATCAAAATCCTCTTTGTTTTCTTTTTAAAATTGACTTTTTGACCTGATCCGGTCGACCGGGCCGGTCGACCGAATCTGTGTCAGTCTGGTCCGGTCGACCGGACCAGTCGACCGAAGTCCTGGCAGAGGCACGTATCCGTGTGCACGTCTGTCGGTCGACCGGTGCGGTCGACCGGATTATTATTTTTGCTCACAGTTTGTATCAGTCGACCGGGTCGGTCGACCGATAGCCTGTAACGGTCAAATTTTTATACTACCGGTCGACCGGCCCGGTCGACCGATCCGACCGTTTGAACAGTAACGGGCAGATTTTTAAGGGCTGTTTATTTTTGTCTTTTGTGTTTAAAAATTCGTTTAAAGATATATTTTGAATCTAATATTACTTAATTAGCCTTAAGTTTATTTTATCTCTTAACCTAGCCCTCTCCTATAAATAGGGGTGCTTAGGGAAAGATTGGTTACAACAATTTTTGCTAAGAAAATTCAAAAGTTTAAGGCTTTCAAGAGAGACTTGTTTCTTGGTTTTTGTGCTGAAATTCTCACTGATTTTCTGAAGGGTTTTTGCAATTCTCTCTGATTTAATTCTCTTTTCTTCACTTACAACAAGAGCTTCATTCCTACTCAATATTCTCTAAGGACCTTTGTAAGGGAAGAGATATTTGAAAGAGAGAGTTTGTGGTCTTTTGACTACCAAGAAAATTGCTTGTTCTTGAGATTGTAGGAGTTGGATACTCCATTGTAATTGTTCTTTGTGATAGTGGAAGTAGCTAGAATCCTTCTGGGGAAGGCGGGGAGTAGAGCTGGGTGCTCGAACCTCGATAACATATCCTTGTGTTTGCGATTGGTTTACATTCTTGCAATTCTTACTCTATTTTGCTTGCACTTATTATTTACTCATCATATTCATTGTCATACTTACTTGCTAGCATTCATCTTGTGATTGTTGTACCTTTAAATTTTTAATTTTCCCTTGATTAGCATTGTCACCTATTCACCCCCCCTAGGTGACTTTTCAATTGGTATCAGAACTTGGACTCTAGGTTTGGCTTAACATCCATAGAGAGATCCTTAAAATATTGCTAATCAACATTTTCATTCATCCATTCATACACTAGTAAACATGGCCGACAACATTAAAACCCCACCTAAATTTGATGGACTCAACTTCCCTATTTGGAAGGTTAGGATGACTATCTTTTTGCAATCATTAGGTAGTTTAGTGGCTAAGTCTTTGACCAAACCCTATGTAGCACCCAATGAAGATGAGAGCACTTGGACCGACTTCAACTTTAGAGAATATGAGGCTAACTCAAAAGCCCAAAACTCCCTTTTAACCACCTTGAATGAGGATGACCTTACACGGGTAATTCATTGCCAATCCGCCTATGAGATTTGGCAACACTTATTGGTCACACATGAAGGGACTTCACAAGTCAAGAGAGCTAAGATAGATCTCTTGAGGTCTCAATATGAATCATTCAAATGCTTGATGAAGAATCCATTGATTGTATGATTACTCGTTTCACTAAAATTACAAATGGTCTTTCTTCATTAGGTGACGTCATCTCCAATGATCAAAAGGTGCGCAAAGTGATACGGGCTCTTCCACCATCTTGGGAGATCAAGGCCACCACCTTAAAGGAGTTGAACGACAAGGACGAGATGGACATCATTAGTCTCATTGGGAACCTAAAGACCCATAAGATGGAGAAGAAAGCAAGAGATGAGGCAACTACTTCAAAGAAGAAATCCATTGCCTTTAAGACTTCATCCACCAATGATGACGATGATGAAGACGAAGAAGAAGATGAGGAGCTAACCCTACTTGTGCGGAATGTCAAGAGGTTGTACCGAAAGAACAAGTTCAACTTCCGGAGAAGATTCGAAGGTAAAGAGGAGCGGAAGATCATTTGCTATAATTGCCGCAAACCCGGACACATCATGGCGGATTGTCCGGAGTTCAAGAAGAAGATGACTTCCTCCTTCAAGCCAAAGAAACCGGAGGAGAAGAAAGCCTACAAAGCAACATGGGATTCGGAAAGCGAGTCCGAAGAGGAGGTGGATCAAGCTAACATGTGTTTCATGGCAAACACACCCAAGGTAACCCCTCAATCCCATGATGATGAAGATGATGAACTAAGTAAGGAAGTTCTAGTACATGCCTTTGTAGAACTTTCTGAAACTTATGATAATAAGAAACTTGAATGCTTAAAATTACAAAAAGAAGTTGCTTTTCTTAAAATCAACTTGCTTTGGTTTCAAAAGAAAAAGATGATCTTTCTTCCAATCTTGTTTCAATTCAAAATGAATTTGACGCTTATAAGACTTCTTGTAAAGGTAAAACCCCTATTGTTGATAATAAAGAAATTTCTTCTTTTAAATCCAAAATGAATGATTTTGAAAAAGTTTTAAAGATTGTGCTTTATATTATTGACATGCTTAATTTAGATTGTTCTACTAAATGCTTGAATGCTTTTGATGAAAATTCTTGGCTTTGGCATAGAAGATTAGGACATGCATCTTTTGACCATATTTCTAGGATTAATTCAAAGGAATTGGTGAAGGGTATACCTTGCTTGACTTTTGAGAAAGACCGCATTTGTGGTGCGTGCCAACTTGGGAAACAAACCAAGTCTTCCTTTAAACCAATCAAGGATATCATGTCAACTAGGCCTTTAGAATTAATTCATATGGATCTTTTTGGACCAACTAAAACTAAGAGTTTAAATGGAAGTAGATTTGCATTTGTTTTAGTTGATGATTTTTCCCGTTTTACTTGGGTTTTCTTTTTGCAAAATAAAGATCAAACTTTTTCTCATTTTAAGATTTTTCAAAAAAGAGTTGAAAAAGAAAAGGGTTTTCCGATTTTAAGAATAAGAAGTGATAGAGGTGGTGAGTTTATTAACCAACTCTTCATGACTTATTGTGATGAAAAGGGAATTAAGCATGAAACGTCTTGTCCTAGAACTCCACAACAAAATGGAGTTGTTGAAAGGAAAAATAGAACACTTCAAGAGATGGCTAGGACAATGATAAGTGAGTATGACCTCCCTCAATATTTATGGGCCGAGGCCGTAAACACCGCATGCTATATATCGAATCGTATTTATTTACGCAAAAATTCTTCAAAAACATCATTTGAAATGTATCATTCTAGAAAACCAAATGTTGCATATTTTAAAGTTTTTGGATGCAAGTGCTTTGTTTTAAATACTAAGGATAATTTGGGTAAATTTGATGCTAAGGCTTATGAGGCTATCTTTGTTGGATATTCCTCTACTAGCAAAGCATATAGAGTTTTCATTAGATCTTCTCTTACCATAGAAGAATCCATGCATGTTAAGTTTGAAGGATCTAATGTGTTTGTTGAGAATGTTGTAGAGTTTGAACCATTAGGTGAAGACATGGAGAAACTATCCTTGAAGGACTCACCCGCTCAAGAAGAAAAACTAGATCCTATTGGTGAAGTTCAAGAGGATAAGGAGGAAAGCACTCAACCGCTTCCTAAAGCTTGGAGATATGCTACAAATCATCCTAAGGAGCTCATCTTGGGTGATGCATCTAAAGGAATCACAACGCACTCCAAACTCCATGACCTATGTGGTAACTTTACTTTCATTTCTCATTTTGAACCCAAAGGCATTCTCGAAGCCGAGACGGACCCATATTGGTTACTTGCCATGCAAGAGGAACTCAATCAATTTGAGCGCAACCAAGTTTGGCACCTTGTTCCTAAGCCCCACGATAGACCAATAATTGGTACTAAGTGGATCTTTAGGAACAAGATGGATGAGTCCGGAAATGTCATTAGGAATAAAGCTAGGTTAGTGGCCCAAGGTTACACTCAAGTTGAGGGAATTGACTTTGAGGAGACCTTTGCACCCGTAGCACGGCTTGAAGCCATACGGATGACACTAGCTTTTGCATGTTTTAAAAATTTTAAACTTTTTCAAATGGATGTGAAAAGTGCATTTTTGAACGGTTTTATTAATGAAGAAGTTTATGTTGCTCAACCTCCCGGTTTTGTTGATCATGTTCATCCCGATTTTGTTTTTAAACTTGATAAAGCTTTGTATGGATTGAAACAAGCTCCAAGAGCTTGGTATGAAAGGCTTTCTAGTTTTCTCATTTCCAATGATTTTATTAAAGGCAAAGTAGACACAACTCTTTTTACTAAGCATGTAGATAATGATATTTTAATTGTGCAAATTTATGTTGATGATATAATTTTTGGATCTACTAATGAGCTTTTATGCAAGGATTTTGAGAAGGTAATGCAACTAGAATTTGAAATGTCTTCCATGGGTGAGCTCAATTTCTTCCTTGGACTCCAAATCAAGCAATTGCAAGACGGAACCTTCATTAACCAAGCCAAGTACGCAAAGGAGCTAGTAAAGAAGTTTGGGCTTGAAGGATCAAAGGCTTGCAACACTCCAATGGCAACTACTACTAAGCTTGATAAGGACGAACAAGGTAAAAATGTTGATATTAAATTATATAGAAGCATGATAGGAAGTCTTTTATATTTGACGGCAAGTAGGCCGGATATCATGTTTAGTGTGTGTCTTTGTGCTAGATTTCAATCGTGTCCTAAAGAGTCTCATCTTATTGCGGTAAAACGCATTATTCGTTATATTAAGGACACAATTGGAATGGGTCTTTGGTATCCAAAAACTATAGATTTTTCAATGACTAGTTATTCGGATGCCGATTATGCGGGTTGTAGAGTAGATAGAAAGAGTACTAGTGGGACATATCAATTTCTTGGTAATTGTCTCGTTTCATGGTCCTCTAGGAAGCAAAATTCCGTAGCTCTCTCAACCGCCGAGGCGGAGTATGTTGCCGCGGGGGCTTGTTGTGCACAAGTCCTTTGGATGAAACATACTCTCCTTGATTTTGATTTGCACTTTGATCATATAAAAATATTTTGTGATAATACTAGTACTATTCACATGACTAAAATGCAAATCAACATAGTAAGACCAAGCACATTGAGATTAGATATCACTTTCTTAGAGATCATTTTGAGAAAGGTGATATAGATATTGATTATGTTTCCACGGATTTACAACTAGCCGATATTTTCACTAAACCTCTTGATTTTGCTAGATTTTCGTTTATTTGTGGAGAACTTAATGTTTGTATTATTGAATAAACATGTTTTTCATAACCCTTTTTGATGTATGACAAAAAGGGGAGAATAAGTTTACATGGACAAAAATAAGTTCATTTGGTCTTGGTTCCATATGAATTTATATTATGAGTTTTTGTGTTTTAAATAAAATTCTTGTGTTTTAGTTGTTTTTGGTATTTTTGATATCAAGAGCAATTTTTGTGTTTTATATATTTGTTTTAATTGTTTCAATAATTGGTTGTGTTTTATATATTTGTTTTAATTGGTTTCAATAATTGGTGCATCATTTCAATTATTAGTTTCTAGAGCATATTCTTGTGTTTTAAGTATAGCATAATTTGAGGAGGAGTTTTCTCCTACCCTATATTTTTGTTAATAGCCTATTTGTTTTGTCATCATCAAAAAGGGGGAGATTGTTGGCCCAAGAGGTTACACTCTCCAATTGTTTTGTGTTTTGATGATGACAAACCAAATATGAGCTATTTGGTACTAACAAGTTTGTTAAGATAAGTTTCAGGTTTGTACCATGTTTAGAGACCATTCGCTTAGCTATTGCAAGAACTTCTAAGTTCCACAAAGCAAGGAAGGCAAATTGCACATCAAGGAAGGATCATAGAAGAGAAGGCACTAGCAAGGCATTGGATGGCTCAAAGACTTGTAGATAGCACAAGAAGTCTTCATGTAATTTGTTTTTCAGTTATAGTTTGTTAAAGAATAGTGAATAGGTTTGAAGCTCTATCATACACGTTTTTGCGCACATGCTCATTCTAAAATAATTTCTTATAAATTATACAAAAATATTTTGCATACAAGATTTTGCCTACAGATATATATTTGTGTTTTATACTAATCCCTGTTCAAAAGTATTTTTGTTAAAATCAAAATCCTCTTTGTTTTCTTTTAAAATTGACTTTTTGACCTGATCCGGTCGACCGGGCCGGTCGACCGAATCTGTGTCAGTCTGGTCCGGTCGACCGGACCAGTCGACCGAAGTCCTGGCAGAGGCACGTATCCGTGTGCACGTCTGTCGGTCGACCGGTGCGGTCGACCGGATTATTATTTTTGCTCACAGTTTGTATCAGTCGACCGGGTCGGTCGACCGATAGCCTGTAACGGTCAAATTTTTATACTACCGGTCGACCGGCCCGGTCGACCGATCCGACCGTTTGAACAGTAACGGGCAGATTTTTAAGGGCTGTTTATTTTTGTCTTTTGTGTTTAAAAATTCGTTTAAAGATATATTTTGAATCTAATATTACTTAATTAGCCTTAAGTTTATTTTATCTCTTAACCTAGCCCTCTCCTATAAATAGGGGTGCTTAGGGAAAGATTGGTTACAACAATTTTTGCTAAGAAAATTCAAAAGTTTAAGGCTTTCAAGAGAGACTTGTTTCTTGGTTTTTGTGCTGAAATTCTCACTGATTTTCTGAAGGGTTTTTGCAATTCTCTCTGATTTAATTCTCTTTTCTTCACTTACAACAAGAGCTTCATTCCTACTCAATATTCTCTAAGGACCTTTGTAAGGGAAGAGATATTTGAAAGAGAGAGTTTGTGGTCTTTTGACTACCAAGAAAATTGCTTGTTCTTGAGATTGTAGGAGTTGGGTACTCCATTGTAATTGTTCTTTGTGATAGTGGAAGTAGCTAGAATCCTTCTGGGGAAGGCGGGGAGTAGAGCTGGGTGCTCGAACCTCGATAACATATCCTTGTGTTTGCGATTGGTTTACATTCTTGCAATTCTTACTCTATTTTGCTTGCACTTATTATTTACTCATCATATTCATTGTCATACTTACTTGCTAGCATTCATCTTGTGATTGTTGTAGCTTTAAATTTTTAATTTGCCCTTGATTAGTATTGTCACCTATTCACCCCCCTCTAGGTGACTTTTCAATGTGTATGGCTGAAATCTAATACACATATAAACAAAGTAAACTCGCATTAATGAACTCTATTCATGCAACTCTAAAGATATGTTCTTGAAGCTCAAAACCAAAACGGTTAAAACTAAAACTGAAATCTTTTCTAAAACTATTTCTTATGAAAGCATTATATAGAGATAGAGAGAGAGAGAGAGAGAGAGAGAGAGAGAGAGAGAGAGAGAGTGTGTGTGTGTGTGTGTGTGTGTGTGTGTGTGTGTGTGTGTGTACGCTTGACCAATCCACACCTAATCTATCCTTTGTATTTTATTTAAAAACAAAAATCTTAACACTTACAAATTAGGACTCAAGTCTTGAAAATCTTCTTCGCCAGCTTGATTTGATCCAAACTCGATCCATAGAGTTTGACTCCTCTTTGAGTCCTTGATGCGATCTTGAATCGCGAGCTCTTAAAACATATGTGATAGCTTCAAAACTTGACTTCAAATCTTTTGTTCAAGCTAAACACCAACTAAAATTTTGATTGAATTTCTGAAACTTAATAAATACAAGATCATTAATATTATAACTACATGAGTTAATCATCATCAAAACTAGAGTGATGGGCCTTTAAGCCAACACCAGTGTGTGAGATACTCTTTGATCTCTTCGAATGCTTGTTGGCAAGCACTGTCCCAAATGAATGAGACTCCCTTCTTCATCAGTTTGGTGAAGGATTGGCAGGGTCCTGAAAGATTCAATATAAATCTTCAGATATAAGCCAATCATCTCTGTAAACCTCTGAGTTCCTTGAGATTTCTCAGAGGTTACATCTCTTGGATGGCGCGGACTTTCTCGGATCCAGGTGAATTCTTTTGGATGTAACAACAAATTAAAGAAATTTGCTATTGGCTACCCCCAGGAAGGACTTGGTTGGGTTTCATCTTCAACTAGTGCGCCTATATGATGTCGAACACTCTTTTTAGACCTGCAAGATGATCGCCTTTGTTGCGACTTTCCACAGCGATATCATCGACATAGCATTCTACGGTCTTGTCTATATGTGTTGGAACTTAGATTTTGATGATAATAAGCTCATGACTATATGCATATATATCCCTACATTTGTGATGCAGGTGCATTAGAGCTCAAATTGAAGTGATATTACTGAGTTCTTGCAGCACAAGATTATACAAGGATATTTACTATTTTTGTGTATTTTTTATTTTTAGAAGATTGTTAAAAGCCTTGATCACACACACAAAATAGTTTTATAGTCAACTCATCCCCTTCTATAGTCGACTAATATGTCCTATAGTCAACTTACTATCTTTTATAATCAACTAAGTATGCTCACAGAAAGTTATCTGTTCTCTAGTTTTTAACTGTACTCAAAGTTAATCAACTAATCCCCAAATATAGTCGACTAGTTTCAGTTTTTAGAAACTTATCAGCCAGTGTCAGTTTAATATAGTTGACTTGGTCTTTAAGTTAGTCGACTAACCTAGGCAAAATTTCATACACTAGTCGACTAATCCTAAACTCTAGTCAACTAAGTTTAGTTTTTCGACTGTTATTCAGTTTTCAAATTCTGGCGTTTTTTTCAATGTCTTGATTTTCAAATTTGAATTGATAACTTTCCTAATTTCTCGTTGTTTTTACCTAAAAATAGGGGTGTTGTCCTTGGATGAATTCACCAATTCAAATCATTAGTTTTCTACCCAAAACTCTGTTAAAAAGTTTTATTTTTCAGAAAACTATTTTTCACTTTTTGTTCTTCACACAATTTTAAATGCCTTGTGGAGAATTCTGAAAGTCCTCCTATAAGATACCTTGTCCACAATCACATACACGTTCCAAGGCTTATAGGCTACATTGTAATCCATCAAAGATAGTGTCTTTTTGGTGTGAAGAAGAATTGTACAGATTTGACGAAGGGTGTTTTGTCAAATGGTGTACATGAGTTGATTTTGGGGTGTATCAAAATTAGGATAAGAAAAATCTGGATTGCTTAGGGACTAGACGTAGGTCACAAGGACCGAACCGGGATAAAATCTCTCGTGTTTGTGTTTGTATTTTCTTGAGATTTATTCTGTAAGTTTTACTTTCCTGCAAGTAGTTTACTTTTTGTTATTAAAAGTTTATAAACACTATTCATCTCCTTTTTTAGTGTTCATTTTGCCTTATTTTTAGATCCTAGGTATTAGAGTCGTGTTCAAGGATGGCAATGGAGTTTCCTTCATCACAATTCAAGGAAGGATATTCTACACAACGACCACCATTGTTTAATGGATCAAACTACAACTACTGAAAGTATAGAATGAAAATCTACTTGCAATCACTCAACTATGAACTTTGAAATAGTGAAGCACCATACACCAAGCCTACTACCAATTATAATTCTTGAAGTGAAGAACAAAAAAGTGTTGGCCCAAAGGCTCATCGCTCTAGTTTTGATTATGATTAACTCATATAGTTATAATACTAATGATCTTATGTTTAATTAGTCTCAGATATTTTGATCAAGATCTTAGTAAGTGTTTAGCTTCAACAATGGATTCAAAGTCGAGTTTTAGAGCTAGCACGTGTTGATTCAAGAGCTCACACATTAAGATTGCATCAAGTACTCAAGAGGAGTCTAGCTCATGGATCAATGTTTTGGACCAAGTTAAGAAGGAGAAGAAGATTTTCAAGAAGATTTGTGTCGGTTTGTAAGTGTCAAGATTTGATTTCAGATAAAATGTAAAGGATAGATTAGTTGGTGGATTGCTCAAGTTTATTTACACACACACAAAATTTATATGTGTTTTAGAAAATATCATTTTGGTTTTTAAGATTCAAAATATACATGTATTTTATCAAAACTTATTTTAGAGCTTAATATCAAAAACATAGATATTTCATCTCATTTGTGTAGTGGATCATTTTCATACACACTAAGCTTAAAAATTATTTAAAATATCTTATTTTTGTATTTGAAGAAGTTTTGAAAAAATCATTTTTCAATTTGGAGATTGTTTTTGAAAAATACGATTTTTGTTTAAGCCAAAATTTCTATATTACAAAAATAGTTAAAAAATGTTTGTAATATTCTTTGATTTTTAATTAAACATGTTTGTATATCAAAGTATATTAATGAACTTATTTTTGTAGAATTTATGAGAATTTATGGGATTTTATTAAGGATAAAAAGACCAAGTTTTAATCCCTAAAAATGTTTGACCAGGCCTTCTGCCGGTCGATCGGACGGTCGACCGAGACAGAAGTCGGTCGGCCAATATGGTCGATCGATGTGCATAAACGTGCACAGCCAGTTTGACTGGAGGGCTGATCGATCGCCAGAGAGCTCTGCTCTTTGGATCTGGCCCCGGTCAATCAGGCAATCGACCGGCAGAAAGCTCTGCTCCCTGTATCCAGGCCTCGGTCGACCAGGCGGTCGACTGGTGGCGCAACGGTCAAAAATCCAACCTTTGGCCGGTCGACGGGGCGATCGACCGACAACAGGAATTCCTGCTGTGTTGGCTCCAACGGCTATATTTTTTAAGCCTATAAATTGGGGCTGTTTTGGGCTATTTTATACAAGATTTTTAGAGAGTTTTCAAGCTAGTTTTTTCTACCTTTTTAAGTGTTTGTCTCCACTTGTTTTAGAGATAAAATTTTCATATCAAAAAGAGAGTTTTCAAAAGTGTTTTGAAAAAGAGATTCCTTGAGTTTTTCCTCCACCATTCTATCTTGTTTTCTCACACATACTTGAGCTATCCATTGCTATATCAATCCTCTAGAGATCTTTTTTGTCAGAGTGTTTGGGTGATCAAAGTGTTGAGATCATCAAAGTGTTCTACTTTGTATTTGAGGAGGCGAACTTATAGGTTTGTGTTGTTTCGAGTTCTTGTGGGAGCTCGGGGTAGAGGTGCAGTCTCGGCAAGCAAGTATGCTTGCGTGTGTTTATTCTTATGGGAACAAGTGAGGGAACTAGTGAGTCCAAGAGTTCTAGTGTGAACTCCTTGAAGGTGTCGTGGCACCGAGTGATCCGGTGGGATCGATTCTAGTGGAAATCCTTCATAGTGTTGAAGGCGGGGATGTAGAGCAAGGGTGCTCGAACCTCAAAACAAATCCCCTATGTTTGTAATTTCTCTTCTCTATCTCTTACTTGTGTTTATATCTTGCATGCTTATATTGCTTTTATCTTTATATGCTTGATATATCTTAAGCTTAATCGTTATATGCTTGGGATTATTTGCTGGCACTTGTATTCAACCAAGAGAGTCATAGCGGCACCTCAACTCTTATCTAAAGGAATCTTGAGGAGATAATCCAGAGCCCTTCACCGGAAATTCGGCTACACTCTTGTGTTATACTTAGTGTGTTTAGCTTAATAAGTTTTAATTTGCATATATAGTTTTAATTCCGCATTAGTTTCCCATTAGATTAGCTATTCACCTATTCACCCCCCTCTAAGTGAATTACAACTGGTAGCAGAGCTTGGTGGTCTGATTGGGTCTAACAACCTAGAGTTAAAGATCCTCATTTTAACTAATCACAATATTTGTTTACACATACATGGATTTCATGACACCTCCCATGTTTGACATTCTTAACATCCAAACTTGAAAAGTTAAGATGTCAATGTACTTCAAAGCCCTAGGAATTCATATTTATCTTGCTACCATTAAGAATTTGTACTTTAGTAATAGCAAGTATCTTGAGGCTAACTCAAAAGCCATCCATACTTTAAAGTTAACCCTAAATAATGAATATTTATCTAGGGTTTCTAACTTGAATTCGGCTTTTGTAGTATGAAACACTATAGTCTCCCTTGACGAACAAAAGTAATATTATGCAGGGAGCGACTCGGATGATGGAAGTGATGCGTCCAACATATGCTACATGGTCCAAGGGGATAACGCCCTTAAGGTAAATTCTGAATCCGAACTTGATGAGGATGTTGACATGCCATATGATGAGCTTGCTTTATTTTGTCAACAACTTCTTGAAAAATATAATTTGCCTAGAAAGGACCATAAAAGATTGAAGAATAAATATAAGTCCATTTCAAAAGAAAACGATTCTTTTCAAAATAAACTTGAAAATGTTTCAAAAGAAAATGAAGTTTTGAAAAAGGAGAATATTTTCATATTTTCTAAGTTAAATGATATTTGTGAATGAAATAATTCTTTGAAAAATAAAATAATTTTGGTGAAAAAAGAAAAGGAAATTGCTTTGGAAGAAAATAACTCTTTAAAAAGAAAAATTATTTCAAAAGAAAAAGAAAATATTTCTAAAAAGAAAAAGGTTGTTGATTCTCATTCTTGTCATACTCTTCATGCCACCAATAATAAAAATGAGATTCAATGTTCAAAAAATAGAATAAATTATTTGAGCTCAACTTTGAGCAATTGTGCATTCAATCATTCTAGATTGAAAACCTTGTTTCAAAAGAAACAAGCTCCACATGTTCATGCTCATCACCCAAGGCATACGTATACACACTATGCACATCATGATCACACTCATTCTCATGTGCATGCTAGAGTGTACAAATGTACATATCGCGATGCAAAGGCCATTTACCAAAGTTTTATTTTGATAAGATAAATCATATTAATTTTGCAAATAAAAATATTTGGGTTCCTTATGATGCTAACCCCGTGGACTCAAAAGAAAATGGGTACCAAAATCTCCACCTCTTATGTTTGATATAGGTGTGGGCTCTCACATGATATGAGAGGGTTGGTGCCTTGGTGGTGGATGCATGAGCTTGATGGACAGTACAATTGATGCATCGCTATCAAGAAAGTTTGGTGGGAGGACCACCATGTTTTGGAGACTTAGATAATAGTGCATATGGTTTTGTAACTATCTCTAAACTCCCATTTAGTTTACATGCTTTTACATACATAATATTTCTAACATGTTTTGGTTTTGTACTTCATGTGGTGATACTTGTTTAGATGAACTTTTCATTAAAACTTGTGTATATACTTGTACAAGTAGTAAGATACACTTGATTATTAGATATTTGTGCTTCATTGCCTATTTGTACTCATTATATGTACATGTATAACCTAATTTTTGATGATTCTTTTATTTATACATTTTTTCCTATTTTTGTATATGTTTTGTTTCATGTATATGTTATTCTTGTCTAAAACTAATAAATATAAATGTATACCCTTGAGTCACTTGTCTTCATGCAAATTACATTATGGACTCATTTGTATTTGGGATATATATATATTGTTAGTTTTGATACAATATACATATATCTTGAAGTTTGATTTTAATGAAAAATACATTTTTTTATTTTCATATTTTTAAATAAAAGAAATTCATGTTTATTTTGAGCCTTATTGATCATTTTCATGAAAATGCTATTCACATGATTCTTATGCACTCACACTTTATTTATTTACTCATGACATTATTTTCATGAGAAATTTTGAGCTTTATACATTTCGAGTGTCAACTCTTGTGTTTTTAGCATGCTTCATGAGATATATGATTTGTTTTCATATTTGAAGGATCTTTAACTAGTTTTTCAAAAATTACTTTAAACTAGTTATTTATTCTTCAATTGGTAGAGTTTTCAAACTATGCTAAAATATTTTCAAACTCTTATTTTAGAAAATCCCTACCAATAAAAGGCGGATGGTTGGGCGACCATATCTTGTATGCTCAAAATTGAAAATCTTTTTAAACATGTGCATGAATAAGGTGGATAAGTATAAGTTATACACATGTTCCTCATGAAATTTTACCTTTGTATACTCATATTTGTTTCTATATATGTATGCTTCAAAATTGCTAATAATATCAACTTCAATTGGTACAACTTCAATTGGTATCAATTTCAATTAGTATTATTTTTCATACATATATATGATTTGATTGTGCTTGTTTTACAACATTAACATGTTTAAAGAACAAATTATGTTTATGCTAAGCTTGACTAATCTTTAAATGTTAATTGGTATCTTCATGAGCTTATGCATTATTTTCAATTGGTAATTTCAATTGATATCAAAATATACTTCATATTTTACCTTTTAATTGGTATCAAAAATTTACATTGTTTCAACTTCAACTTCAATATATTTCAATTGGTATCAAAAATTTACAATGTTTCAACTTCAATTGGTATTCAATTGACATTTTTATTTGGTATCAAAATTTACAACATATTTCAATTGGTATCAAAACTATAAAATGTTTTACTTTCATTGGTATTAATATTTGTTTTTGTTATCTTGAGAAAATTCAAAAAATTGTTTTAAAAATGTTTTGATATGTATTGCCTATATGCAAAAAGAGCTTAACATCTCTTCTATATACAGATTCATGTTGAGCATATCTTATATTGAAGAACTTGACATCTCTTCTTTATGTGGTACACGTGTGTAGTGGGAGTTTAACATCTCCAATTATGCATTGTATATTATACTTTATGTGAGTTAGGGTCTTGCCATCCCTTCTTCATATAATGCATGTATGCAGGGGGGGCTAACTTTACGTCTCTCTTCTTCATGAATATATATCGCATATATATTTTTATTGTTTGATTTGTTTTCACCCCTTTGTTGATGATTTGACAAAAAGGAGGAGAATGATTTTGAGAGTTTATATATGCATGTATTTTCTTGTTTATGCATATATGTTTTGGTTATGCAAAAAAGGGAGAAAATTGTGGTGAGTTTATGAATGTTTATCTCCTTATTTATGCATATATGTTTGCTTACTTCTATGCACTTCATTGAATATATTTATGTCTATTGTTATGCATGAGTTAAGGGAGAGCTTCTATGAAGATTAACTTTAATCCATGCATATATAACTCCATGAGTTTTGTCATTATCAAAAAGGGGGAGATTGTTGGCCCAAAGGCCCATCGCTCTAGTTTTGATGATGATTAACTCATGTAGTTATAGTACTAATGATCTTGTGTTTAATTAGTCTCAAATATTTTGATCAAGATCTTAGTAGGTGTTTAACTTCAACAAAGGATTCAAAGTCAAATTTTGGAGCTAGCACGTGTTAATTCAAGAGATCGCGCTTCAAGATTGCATCAAGTACTCAAGAGGAGTCTAGCTCATGGATCAATGTTTTGGACCAAGTTAAGAAAGAGAAGAAGATTTTCAAGAGAAGATTTTCAAGAAGACTTGTGTCGGTTTATAAGTGTCAAGATTTATTTTTAGATAAAATGTAAAGGATAGATTGGTTGGTAGATTGCTCAAGTCATTTATACACACACAAAATTTATATGTGTTTTAGAAAATATCATTTTGGTTTTTAAGATTCAAAATATACATGTATTTGATCAAAACTTATTTTAGAGCTTAATATCAAAAACATAGATATTTCATCTCATTTGTATAGTGGAATAGTTACATACACACTAAGCTTCAAAAGTATTTAAAATATCTTGTTTTTGCATTTGAAGAAGTTTTGAAAAAATCATTTTTCAATTTGGAGATTATTTTTGAAAAATACGATTTTTGTTTAAGCCAAAATTTCTACATTATAAAAATAGTTTTAAAATATTTGTAATATGTTTTGATTTTTAATCAAACATGTTTGTATATCAAAGTATATCAATGAACTTATTTTTATAGAATTTATGAGAATTTATAAGATTTTATTAAGGATAAAAAGACCAAGTTTTAATCCCTAAAAATGTTTGACCAGGCCTTCTGCTGGTCGACCGGACGGTCGACCGACACAGAGTCGGTCGATCGGTCCGGTCGACCGATATGCACAAACGTGCACAGCCAATTTGGCTGGAGGGCCGGTCGACCGCTAGAGAGCTTTGCTCTCTGGATCCAGCCTCAGTCGACTGGGCGGTGACCAGCAGAGAGCTCTGCTCTCTGTATCCAGACCTCGGTCGACCAGGCGATTGACCGGTGACTCAACGATCGGTAATCTGACCGTTGGCCGATGGACCGACAACAGGAATTCCTGCTGAGTTGGCTCCAACGGCTATATTTTTTAGGCCTATAAGTTGGGGCTGTTTTGGGCTGTTTTATACAAGATTTTTGAAGAGTTTTTAAACTAGTTTTTCTTACCTTTCTAGTGTTTTATCCACTTATTTTAGAGCTAAAACTTTCATATCAAAAGGAGAGTTTTTCAAGAGTGTTTTAAAAAAGAGATTTCTTGAGTTTTTTCTCCACCATTCTATCTTGTTGCTCACACATATTTGAGCTATCTATTGCTATATCAATCCTCTAAGGATCTTTGTTGTGAGAGTATTTAAGGTGATCAAAGTATTGAGATCACCAAAGTATTCTACTTTCTATTTGAGGAGGTGAACTTGTGGGTTCGTGTTGTTTTGAGTTCTTGTGGGAGCTCAGTGTAGAGGTGCGGCCTCGGCAAGTTAGTGTGCTTGCGTGTGTTTGTTCTTACAAGAATAAGTAAGGGGACTAGTGAGTCCAAGAGTTCTAGTGTGAACTCCTTGTAGGTGTTGCGACACCGAGAAATCCTCCATAGTGTTGAAGGCGGGGATGTAGAGTAAGGGTACTCGAACCTCGAAACAAATCTCTTGTGTTTGCGATTGCTCTCTCTATCTCTCACTTGTGTTTATATCTTGGTATCTTTATATGCTTGATATATCTTGTGCTAAATCGTTATATGCTTAGGATTGTTTGCTCGTACTTGTATTCAACCAAGAGAGCCTTAGCGGCACCTCAACAACCACCGTTGTTTGATGGATCAAACTACAACTATTGAAAGTGTAGAATGAAGATCTCTTGCAATCACTCAACAATGAACTTTGGAACATAGTGGAAGCACCATACACCAAGCCTATTACCAATTATAATGCTTGGAGTGAAGAACAAAACAGGTCCATCAATTTTGATACCAAAGCAATGAACGCGCTTTTCTGTGCCTTGAACAAAGAAGAATTTAATCGTGTGTCAACGGTCAGATCTGCAAATCAAATATGGTAGATTTTATAGGTAACACATGAAGGTACCAATAAAGTTAAAAAATCTAAAATTTCTATTCTTGTTCATAGGTTTGAACTCTTCAAAATGAAGGAGAATGAAACAATTATAGAAATGGTTACAAGGTTCACTAGCATTACAAATTCCTTAGTAGCCCTTGGAAAGGAAACACACTCAAGTTGAAAAGGTTAGAAAGGTTCTCCATGCACTGGCATCGAATTGGGAGAAGAAAACTACAGTAATAGAAGAAGCAAATAACCTCTAACAATATCATTAGAAAACCTTATGGGTAAATATTAATGGCACGTGAAGTTCAACTTGAAAATAGGAAGAAGAATGAACAATAACTTCAATTCAAGAAGAAAGTACTTACTTTTCATACATCCTCAGATTTAGGCAATTCAGACGATGATAAAGAGGAAATGGTGATGATCTCAAGAAAATTCAGAAAGTTCTTGAAACAAGATAAGTTTAATCCTCTTTGTTTTAAGTGTAATAAATCAAGTCATATAAAGAAGGATTGCCTGTTGCTAAAATACAAAAAAAAATTCGAGAATTTCAACAAATTCAACAAAAAGAAGAAAGATTATCAGGCAACTTGGGAGGATAGTGATTCATCTTTCTCTGATGATGAAGAAGCCACTGAAACTGTCAGTGTGTTTTTTATGGCTCAATAAAATAAGGTATAAATGTATACTGAATTATTGGATGCATTTAATGAATTATATGATGATTTCAAGAATAAAAAGATTAAAAATAAAGTTTTAATAAAAGAAAATGAAAGACTCAATAAAGAAAATTCACTTCATGTTTCTCAAATATCTTCCTTAAATTCTCAAAAATTTAATTTTGAAAACGTTATTTCATCTTAAAAAAAGATAATGAGAATTTCTTAAAAGAGAATGCTTTGCTTAAAAGAGAAACTATTTCTTTAAATTTCAGAATTTCTATTTTAGATAAAAAAAATGACAAGTTTCAAAATTAAATATGAAAAAATTTTAATGTGATAAAATTTAATAAGGGAAAAGAAAATCTAAATGATTTATTGTCTTATTCAAAGATTTGAAATAATCATTTTGGTATTGGATTTTCAAGAGATAAATTTGAAAAACCTACTCATATTTACAAAAAGAATAATTATGTTATATATTTTTTTTTGTTAAGAAACATTAATACTGTTTCAAAATGATCTAGGTATAAATTTATATGGATTCCTAAAAATCTAAATATTGTGGATAAAAATGCCTATATTGCATCATATATACATCATGTTTGTAATTCTTGTAATTATATTTACACTAACAGATGGGCACCAAATTCAAATTGGGTTTGGATTCCTAAAGAGTAATCTTTTTCAGACCCTATCATGATGGGTACCATATAAATTGTTTTGTCTTATAGGTACCTTATAAAGAAAGTGGATACTTGATAGCGATTATTCCAAATACTTGGTAATGCAAAATATAATATATCATATATGTAAGCCATGCTGTATTTTATGCAGCGAGAGAACACTTGTTATGTATATTGTTATATCTGTTCTCTGTAGGGGGGTTTGTGCATACACTGTTTATCATCAGTAAAAAGGAGGAGAATGTTGGAATTTAGATTTTGATGATAATAAACTCATGACTATATACATATATATCCACACATTTGTGATGCAGGTACATTGGAGCTCAAATTTAAGTGATATTTCTGAGTTCTTGCAACACAAGATTATACACAGATATTTACTATTTTTGTGTATTTTTTAAATTTTTAAAAGATTGTTAAAAACCTTGATCACACACACAAAATAGTCTTATAGTCGACTCACCCCCTTCTATAGTCGACTAATATGTCCTATAGTCGACTTATTATCTTCTATAGATGACTAAGTATGCTCACAGAAACTTATCTGTTCTCTGATTTTCAACTTTACTCAGAGTTAGTCGACTAATTCTCTAATATAGTCGACTAGTTTCGGTTTCCAGAAACTTATCAGTCTGTATCAGTTTAATATAGTCAACTTGGTCTTTAAGTTAGTAGACTAAGTAAAATTTAATATACTTGTCAACTAATCCTATACCCTAGTAGACTAAGTTTAGTTTTTGGACTGTTATTCAGATTTCAGATTCTAGTTTTTTCCTCCAACGTTTTGATTTTCAAATTTGAATTGATAACTTCCCTAACTAACCATTGTTTTCACCTATAGCTAGGGATGTTGTCCTTGGATGAATTTACCAATTTAAATCATTAGTTTTCTACCAAAACTCTGTTAAAAAGTTTTTTTTTAGAAAACTATTTTTCACTTTCTGTTCTTTACAACAATTCTAAATCCCTTGTGAAGAATTCTGAATGTCCTTCTGTAAGATACCTTATTCACAATCACATACAAGATTCAATGCTTATACGCTACATTATAATCTATTAAAGAAAGTATCTTCTTGGTCTAAAGAAGAGTTGTACAAATCTGACGAAGGTGTTTTGTCAAGTGGTGTACAGGAATTGATTTTTGGGTGTATCAAAATAAGGATAAGGAAAACTCGAGCGGGTTGCTTGAGGACTGGACGCGGGTCACAAGGACCAAACCAAAATAAAATCTCTCGTGTTTACGTTTGCATTTTTCTGAGATTTATTCTATGTAATTTACTTTCCTGCAAGTAGTTTACTTTTTGTTATTAAAATTTATAAACACTATTCATCTCCTTTTTTAGTGTTTGTATTGCCTTGTTTTTAGATCCTACAATATGCTCATGGAAGATTGCATTCATGGCGCATTGATATGTCGCACTGGCGTTCTTTAAGCCAAAGGGCATTACTGTATAGCAGTATACTCCCAGAAGCGTTCTGAAAGATGTGTGCTTTTCAACTTCTGTGTACACTTAATTTGATTATACCTTGAGAAGCTATTCATAAAGAACATTCTTTCAAAGTCGCACGTGTTATCAATCATGACAGCTGTGATTGGAAGAGAAAACTCGTCTTTAGGACAAGCGGCATTTAGATCTCGAAAGTCGATGCAAATCTGATCTTTCCATTCTTTTTGGGGGCGGAAACTATGTTGACCACCCAATCAAGATGTTGCTCTTCATGATAAAATCAGAGTCTATGAGCTTCTTAACTTTTGATTCAATTGCTTCGATAACCTCGGGATGGAACCATCGAACGGTTGCTTAACTGACCTAGCGTCCTGGTTGATATTGAGGAGATGCATGGCAATCTGGGGATCGAACCCAAGCACGTCCTTATAACTCCAAGCGAAGGCATCTTTATACTCTCGTATGATATGTATTAGGTCTTTTTTTCTCGAAAAATAACAAGCTCTTGCTTAGGAAAATAGGCTTGGGGTTACTCTCATCTTCAAGATTTATCTGAGTCACTTTATCTTCAGTGAGTAGATCATGTTGTTCAAAGTGTATATCCCAAAGAGTATCTCAGTGATTAATCCATTAATCAGAGTTTGACAGGATTAATTCTTCATATTCAATAATATCTTCTCTGTCATCTTCTAAATGGATGGCTGATACCATGTTCACTAAGAGACTTTCGAAGATAACGTCGATGCTGAAATCTGAGTCCCATGATGATGTTACTGATGAGCTATCATGATAGACTCTTCTTCAGATTCAGAATCTAACGAGACTGGCATAGATACATAACCGAGACCTCTTCGAGTCTTGTGATAGTAGTCGGGGTCTTTGCCTTTCAGTACAATTGAACAGAGTAATGCTCACTTTCTTTTACCGAAATTAAGGCCCGATCTTACATAAGATCATACCCCATTCTTTCCATCATGTGATGTGAATTTTGTCCATAATGGAAAATTTGTGTAGATTCAGACGCACCCCCGAACTTTCATAAGCTATGGGCTCAGACTCGATTCTTCTAGATAGAATTGACTTTGAACCCTTTCACTCGACTGGTACTTCAAAGAGAGCTTTGTGTGCGTCGCTGATCTTTTCGCGTACCGTAAGGGATGACTTTATTGGTGCATGTAATGTTGTTAAAGCATCTATTACTGACTAAAGGTCACTGCCTACGCCAGTACTAGTGTCTGACAGTACAGAATCAGAAGCAAATGCAGAAAAGTGAACCAAATCTATATTTTCATTGATAAACCACTCGCCTTCAACATTAGTGGTGGTATTAAAATCGAGCTTATCAATGCTCATTACAAGGGAATTTACATCCCAGAAATACTCTTCTTCTTCTGGTTCCGTATCTGCTTCGTTGTCAGAGTCGGGTTCTTCTGGGTGCGGATTCTCATCAGCCTTAAGAGAATCTTAAAAGAGAAGGGAATCGGTGAAGTAATTCTCGACCCTTTGAATGGATGTCTTTTAGCAATCAACATTCTCACTTTTCCCTCTTTATCAACGTATTTCATCATTTGATGAAGAGTGGATAGGACGATGGAGTTGCGGTAAATCCAAGGTCGTCCAGCAGCGGTTATACAAGGTGTCAATATCAATGACATAACGAGTCACTTCAGACTTCAAATCATCAATCTGACATTCGAGCTTGAACTTTCCCTTCGGACGAGTATCATTGGCATTGAAACCATATTGAAAAACACCTATAGGGGGAGTGAATAGGTGTAAGTGCTAATCTAGGAACTAAATGCGCTAAATGCGGAAGCTAATGTAAATTTTGCAACACACTTAATACAATCAACAAGTGTAGCCGAATTCCCGTGAAGGGCTCTGGACTAACTCCTCTTGATTCCCCTTGAATGGGTTGAGGTGCTATGTGAAGCTCTTGTTGATTAAGTACAAGTGAGGCGCACACACAATCAAGCCAAGCATATAAGGATGAGCAATATGAAAGATACAAGGCAATACAAGCAAGTATGATGATATGATATGAATGATGCTTTGCACAAATAAACAAGAGAGAGAGTTAGAGAGACAAGTGGATCAAACGCTAACAACAAGATATGTTTCGAGGTTCGAGCACCTTGCTCTACATCCCCGCCTACACCACCGTGTAGGATTTTCAATTCACATACGTCCACCGAGGACTCCCACGAGGGAACCTTCACCGAGAAGGATTTGTTACAACAAGGGAGTACCGAACTCCTCTTTCAAACACCGCCTCACAACGAGGGGTAGGCCCGTAGCCAAACAACAACCAACGCCTCTACCGAAGAGGGTTACAACAAATCTCCACCTCTCACTAGAGGGAGTAAACCAATCACCCGATCACCTCTACCAAAGAGGGATACAAAAAGAACAAGGGTGTACAACTAGTGGTTTCTTTCAACCACAAACAATCTCTCTTTTTTCACAAAAACAAGATCCTAATAGAATAGGATAGGTGATAGCTCAAGTGGAAAACAAGGTGTTTTTTGAAACAAGCAACAAAGAAAAACTATTAGGGAAATCTCTTGTAAATGATAGAAAATGAAAATCAATACAATCTCCCAAAACCCTAGTTTTCTTTGATTTTCCAAAACCTAAAATAATAAAGATGAGAAGTTTAAAGCCCAAAAACTCTTTTGAAAACTTGTTTTAAACTCTGAAAAACTGGGAATTTTTCTCTTATAAAAACCTTGGCCAAAATCCCAAAGAATTGGGGTTTATATAGGCCCATCAGAAAACTAGCCGTTAGGCTGATGTGGCAGCCTGACAGGCTGACGGTCGACCGGCCCGGTCGACCGCCAACGGTCAGAAATGTGACCGTTGGGCAACCACGGTCGACCGGCACGGTCGACCCAAACAAACAGAGAGCTCTGCTCTCAGAGGTCGACTGTCCAAAGTCTGCCAAACGTGCACAGATCTGTGCACGTCGGTCGACCGGCCGGTCGACCGACTTCACCCCAAGTCGACTAAGTCAGTTGACTAGTCGACTGGTTGAAGCCTGGAACAGAAAACTGGGTCAGAAAAACAGTTTAAAAATATTTTGAAAAATCTTTTAAGTCTTCTAAAAATCCACAAAACTTGTTTTAACATTTTATATTGAAACATAAACAAGTGATAAAAATTTCAAGACATATGTCAATCATATCAATTCATTTTTGTGTCTTGCAAATTTTATCAAAACCAACACTTGTATTTTTATCAAACTTGATTTTTCAATACATGAATAAGATAGTCAAAATAAGTTTGTATAGGAAGTGTAAGCATGTATGTATAACTAGAGTACATCTATTATACATATAAACTATTTAAACTTATTTTGATCAAACTATTCATGAAAACAAATATCGGTTAAACTAAAAACCGAAAAACCAATATCCAAACATAAAACTTGTGTGTGTTTGTGCACTGAGCATATCAACTATTCTAAGCTTTACAAATGGATACACTATCTAAACTATGGATACCTAAGTCTTCTTGATGATCTTCATCTTCAAGTCGACTCGATCCACAAACACCGTGATCCATGAGTTAGGCAAGGTATGATCTTGATGCTTTGGCCCTGGAATCACCATGAAAAGCTTCTAAACACCTTTGTTGAAGCTAATCACCAACTAATATCTTGCTAAAGATCTGAAACTTAAAATCACAAGAATATTAGTAAACATAACTACATGAGTTAATCATCATCAAAACTAGGGTGGAAGGCCTTTGGCCAACAATCTCCCCCTTTTGATGATGACAAAACTCATGGAGTTATATATGCATGGATTAAAGTTAAGCTTCAAAGAAGCTCCCCCTTAACTCATGCATAAACAAATAAACAAAAGATATGCAATGAATGTATATAAACATGTATGCATCAACATGCATAAAACACATAAACATATTCTAGAAGCTCTAGATACCAATTAAATTAATA
Source organism: Agave tequilana (assembly GCA_038442645.1). Taxonomy (NCBI): domain Eukaryota; kingdom Viridiplantae; phylum Streptophyta; class Magnoliopsida; order Asparagales; family Asparagaceae; genus Agave; species Agave tequilana. The sequence continues at coordinate 146,039 of JAVJIF010002076.1, read as the reverse complement.
AAACATTAACAAAAACATTAGATGCTCTAGATACCAATAAAACTTAATATATGCAAAACATAAATATGCATATATCAAACTCAAAACTCAAACTCAAAATCTTTCTCCCCCTTTTTGTCAATCATCAACAAAGGGGTAAACAATCAAAACAATAAATGAGGGGTAAAAATCTTTCTCCCCTTTTTGTCAATCAAAACAATAAAACAATGTTCTCTCCCTTTTTGTCTAAAAACAAAAACAAGGTCAATAAGGGGTGACTTTAAACAACATGATATCAATAGAAAAATATGTCAATGAAGCATCTTGATATCAATTGAAATAAATAAAGATCAATAAATGTTATATGCTATATACATTCATGAAGAGGAAGACGCTAAGTTAGCTTCCCTACACATATGCATTACATGAAGGAGGGATGTTAAGCCCTAATTCACATAACACACATTATGTAATGCATAAGAAGAGATGTGAAGCTCCCCCTACACACGTGTACCACATAAAGAAGAGATGTTAAGCTCTTTAATACAAGATACACTCATCATGAATCTATATGTAGAAGAGATGTTAAGCTCTCCTTGCATATAGTCAATATAAATCAAAACTTTTGTATTTTACTTTAAACAAAATTTTTAGATACCAATTTAAAACACAAGACATCTTGATATCAAAAGATAGTATTTTTTTTAAGCCAAATAAACAATTGAAATGACTATTTTCTATCATAAAGTAAGGGAGTGGAAATACAAATACCAATTGAAATATGAAAATTGACTTTTCTCCCCCTTTATGAAATACCAACAAAAACTATGCGTAGGCTTGAAATAAGATACCAATTGAAAAACTAAATCAATTGAAATAAAGTGAAGCTCAAGCTCTAGCATAAACAAGATTTGTGAAAATTTATATCTTGAGCACAAATAACACAAGTAAATGTGTATGAAATAGAATGAGTACCAATCACCAATAGATGATACCAATTGAAAATATACATACACAATAAACATATGAGTATACAAAAAGATCAAAATGATACCAATTGAAAGAGTTCAATGATACCAATTGACATAACAATAAGTTCAAGTGTATACATCATATTACTATACCTCCCAATCAAGGTTCAAGTTTTAAATGATTTTCATTTTAAAGCATACATGACCATGATCTCCCATCCATCCTCCCATAAAGGGTAGGGGTTTTCAAAAATAGATTTGAAAATAAGCTTGGTTTGAAAAACTCTACCAAAATGAAGAATACCGTAACTAGTTAAATGGAATTTTTTTTTTAAACTAATACGAAATCCTTCAAGCAAGGAATAAAACAAAAATAATTTTCATAAAACACATGTAAATCACATAGCACTTAAAAACACTCAATATTCAATAAAGTCCATACATGCTCATGAAAACATACTTCATGAGAAATATTTTAAAAATGGTGAGTGTACAAGTAATGTGTGACATGGCATTATGAAATATCCAATTAAGCTCAAAATTTCTTGAAACAAGAAAACATGAAAATCAATAAAACTTATTTAATCTTCAAGGTATATGTATGTCCTATACAAATTAAGGTATACATACATATCCAAACACAACGAGTCCACAAAGATATATGCATGAAGGCACGTGGCTCAAAGGATGTATATGTATAACAATAATTTGGATAAAATGGACATATACATGAAGTTAAACAAATAAACACGAAATCAAGAAAAACTAAATATTCATCAAAACAAATTTCATTTCAAGGTATATGTATGAATTGTCAACACAATAAGTATACATACATATCCCTAAACACAATTGAGTTCATATATAGATTTGCATGAAAGGCAAATGACTCAAGGGGTATACATGTATATCTTAAAGTTTGGCAATACAAACATATACATGAAGTGAAACACACAATCATAAAATAAATTCAAGAATAGGAATACAAGTTTAAAATGCATGAATCATCAAAACTAGACTATACTAGCACATCTAATGGGTTCAAATAAGCAATCAAGCCCAAACATATATAGATTTATTTGTGGCCCACTATATGTACGAATATATACCTAGTCTTAATGAAAAACTAACATCTAAACATGTAATCAACACATGAAGCATAATCAACATGATAAAATCAAAATGATAAACATAAACATGATTATTATGTAAATTCACATGTTATTAAACCTAAGATAAACATGATAGCTAAACAATAGTGAGAACACTAAAATAATGGTCCATATTAAACATGGTGTCTCAAAATGCTAAACATGTATGTCAAGGATTTAATAAACATGACATTATCATAATAATCTATAAACAGTAAAACATGCTATATATGATAAACATGGAAAGCATGTAAATAAAACGGGAGTAAAGGATTGTCACCAAAACCGAAGAAGCAACTCTCCTTGTCTCCAAAATGTGGTGGTCATCTCCACCAAACTTCCTTGAAAGTGATGCATCCAATAGATTTCCATGAAGCTCGGAACGCATCCACTCCAAGGTACCATCACTCTCACGTCATGTGAGAGCCCACACCTACATCAAATAAAGGAGGGATGGTCTTTGGTACCCATACTCTTTTGGGTCCATGGGTGTTAGTACCTTCTCTAACCCAAACAAACTTATTTGCTAAATTTGAAGTATGTATTCTATCTTAACAAAATTTAGCAAGGTGGCCCTTACGTCCACAATGTGTACAAGTGTACACGTGAGCACACATGGTGTGATGGTGTCCGTGAGGAGCATGTGTATGCCGTGTAGGGTGTGCATGAATAGATGGAACTTGTTTCTTTCGAAACAAAGTTTCCAAACGTGTATGACCCACTACACATTGCTCAAAGTGGAGCCCAAACAATCAACACTCTTCTTAAGCAAAGATATATCATTGTTAATCAAAGAAGAAGTGTGGCATGCAATAGGTGAAGTGTGTGAAACTACCCTAGCATGGCAAACATGAGAATCCAAATCATTTTCAAAGATTTATTTTTATTTAACAAATATCTAATTCTTTTGTAATAAAATCTATTTCTCTTTCCAAAGAATCATTACTATTTAAAACAAAATCTAATTTTGAGGATAAAACTCATTTTCTTCAACAAATCATCACAATCATTTTTATTTTTCAAAATTTTATTTTCATTTAAAACAAGTTCAAGTTGAGATTTTAATGAATCCCTTTCATCCAAAATCTCATCTTTCTCTTGCAAAACAATGTCAAGTCTAGAATGCAAATTTTTATTTTGTTTTTCAATTCCTAGACTTTTCTGTTTTAAAACTTTATATTTTTCTATTAATTTTTTACACACAATAGAAAGTTCTTCATTCAAAGCATGGGGATCAATATAATCATCACATGAAGAACTAAAGTCAAAACTATCTAGTTGAGTTTCCGAGTGTACCTCAAGGGAGTCATTCCCTTGGATCATATGGCATTGTTGCGGCTCGGATTCATCTCCACTAGATTCTTCCTCCGGTTGGATTGGCAATTGAAGCTTGGAGGTGGTGGTGGTTGTCAAGATATTCCACACTGCAAAGGCGGAATCAATGTTAGAAACACGCATAAGATAATCTTTAGGAAGTGTGCTTCTAATGGCCTCAAGGGCTTGTACATTGGCCCCTATATGCTTGCTATCACTAAGGAAGGATTCCTTGGTAATGGCAAGGTAAACTTTATGTCCTAGGATTGTAAATAAACAGTCATTCTAATCTTCCAAACAACAATGTTGGAAGGGTCAAAACTAGGTGGGGTCATGAAGTCCATGGTATAAACTATATGTGTGCAAACAAGCAAATGCAAACAAGATTAGCAACCAAATGGATCTCACTCCTAGGATGTTAAGCCTAAGTATCAGGAGCACTAGCTCTGATACCAATTGAAAAATACCTAGAGGGGGGTGAATAGGTGTAAGTGCTAATCTAGGAACTAAATGCGCTAAATGCGGAAGCTAATGCAAATTTTGCAACACACTTAATACAATCAACAAGTGTAGCCGAATTCCCGTGAAGGGCTCTGGACTAACTCCTCTTGATCCCCTTGAATGGGTTGAGGTGCTATGTGAAGCTCTTGTTGATTAAGTACAAGTGAGGCGCACACACAATCAAGCAAGGCATATAAGGATGAGCAATATGAAAGATGCAAGGCAATACAAGCAAGTATGATGATATGATATGAATAATGCTTTGCACAAATAAACAAGAGAGAGAGTTAGAGAGACAAGTGGATCAAACGCTAACAACAAGATATGTTTTGAGGTTCGAGCACCTTGCTCTATATCCCCGCCTACACCACCGTGTAGGATTTCCAATCCACTATAACGTCCACCGAGGACTCCCACCGAGGGAACCTTCACCGAGAAGGATTTGTTACAACAAGGGAGTACCGAACTCCTCTCTCAAACACCGCCTCACAACCGAGGGGTAGGCCCGTAGCCAAACAACAACCAACGCCTCTACCGAAGAGGGTTACAACAAATCTCCACCTCTCACTAGAGGGAGTAAACCAATCACCCAATCACCTCTACCAAAGAGGGATACAAAAACAACAAGGGTGTACAACTAGTGATTTCTTTCAACCACAAACAATCTCTCTTTTCCCACAAAAACAAGATCCTAATAGAATAGGATAGGTGATAGCTCAAGTGGAAAACAAGGTGTTTTTGGAAACAAGCAACAAAGAAAAACTACTAGGAAAATCTCTTGTAAATGATAGAAAATGAAAATCAATACAATCTCCCAAAACCTAGTTTTCTTTGATTTTCCAAAAACCAAAACAATAAAGATGGGAAGTTTAAAGCCCAAAAACTCTTTTGAAAACTTGTTTTAAACTCTGAAAAACTGGGAATTTTTCTCTTATAAAAACCTTGGCCAAAATCCCAAAGAATTGGGGTTTATATAGGCCCATCAGAAAACTAGCCGTTAGGCTGATGTGGCAGCCTGACAGGCTGACGGTCGACCGGCCCGGTCGACCGCCAACGGTCAGAAATGTGACCGTTGGGAAACCACGGTCGACCGGCACGGTCGACCCAAACAAACAGAGAGCTCTGCTCTCAGACCCGGTCGACCCTGACGGTCGACCGTCCAAAGTCTGCCAAACGTGCACAGATCTGTGCACGTCGGTCGACCGGCCCGGTCGACCGACTTCACCCCAAGTCGACTAAGTCAGTTGACTAGTCGACTGATTGAAGCCTGGAACAGAAAACTGGGTCAGAAAAATAGTTTTAAAATATTTTGAAAAATCTTTTAAGTCTTCTAAAAATCCACAAAACTTGTTTTAACATTTATATTGAAACATAAACAAGTGATAAAAATTTCAAGACATATATCAATCATATCAATTCATTTTTGTGTCTTGCAAATTTTATCAAAACCAACACTTGTATTTTTATCAAACTTGATTTTTCAATACATGAATAAGATAGTCAAAATAAGTTTGTATAGGAAGTGTAAGCATGTATGTATAACTAGAGTACATCTATTATACATATAAACTATTTAAACTTGTTTTGATCAATCTATTCATGAAAATAAATATCGGTTAAACTAAAAACCGAAAAACCAATATCCAAACATAAAACTTGTGTATGTTTGTGCACTTGAGCATATCAACTATTCTAAGCTTTACAAATGGATCTAAAACACACTATCTAAACAATGGATACTTAAGTCTTCTTGATGATCTTCATCTTCAAGTCGACTCGATCCACAAACACCGTGATCCATGAGCTAGGTAAGGTATGATCTTGATGCTATGCCCCTGGAATCACCATGAAAAGCTTCTAAATACCTTTGTTGAAGCTAATCACCACTAATATCTTGCTAAAGATCTGAAACTTAAAATCACAAGAATATTAGTAAACATAACTACATGAGTTAATCATCATCAAAACTAGGGTGGAAGGCCTTTAGGCCAACAATATTGTAGCCTGTGTAGAGCTCAATTGGTGGGTGGGGATCCCGAAGTGCTGCATGACCCTACAGGGCATAATGCTCAATGTGGATTCTGGATCAACCTGAATGCGGCTCGCTTCAGATGATCTGATATACCCTGTGTAATACAAGAGTCTATCATATTTTCTTTTAACCTGCATGTCTTCTGGGTTGAAGGTGATGCAGAAAAATTGTTTCGAGGTGTGATGGTAATGGTTGACGTCTTCCTCTCCGCGCATGGCAGGAATCTGGGTTATGAAATGGGTTATGAAAACCTCTACATCTGCTAACGCTTCTCTTAAGACATCCCTTGTAGAATTCGAAAGCCTTAGAAGTTCATAAACAGTGATTTGAGCAGGGATGTTGGCTAGCTGTGCCAAGATATCAAAACAAAAGGGAGTTGATGGTCTCTCACCACCTTTCTGGAGAGCTTTGACATAGCAAAGCTCCTTCTATTTTTTCACGGATGGTTTCGTAGGCTGCTCAATTGTCTCCTCAGCTGGCTGGGGGGAGTTTACTATCGGTTTGCCATACTATTTCAACTATTGTTTGACAGATTGAGTCTTCGATGTGGGAGGTGCACCTGTGTCAGCAAAAAAGGCAGACACCTCTTCTCCTGAACTAGAGAGAAACACGACATCTTCCTCAGTTTCTCTTGTAAATATGCTCACCACATTACTAGAAGATGCTCTTGCCTTGCCTTTGGACTTCCTGTTTGTGACAGTCATCCAATGTTAATTTTCAACAATGTCAGGATGAACCCATATTGTCTCATCTCAAGGAGTAAGAATAGGAACAAGACCCTTCTCCTTCTAGTTATGAGGATCAGTATTGATCACTCTTAGTTCCCCTCTTGGAAACCACTTCGGTTGGCGCTGGTAAGAGATCCTGGCCGAATTGAAGATGTAGCAAGAGGTGATGTAGCTGTCATGTTGCAGCCCACCTTCTTCTGCTCTCGACGGAGCTTAAGTACCTCTGCGTTAATCAAAGCCTGAAGAATGTCCTTGAAGATGTAGCAATTCTTGGTGGGGTACCTTAGCATCCTGTGATATAAATAGTAGCTAGGATCATCTTTCTTCCCTGCCTCTTCAGGATGTCTGGCCTCTGGCAATTTGAGTTTGTTACTCTTCTGGAGTCACTTGAACAGAGAGACCACATGCTCATCCTTGAAGGAGTATAGTTTATTGGCACGTGCTTGTTCGGGAGCTCCACCCCCTCTGACGACTGGGGCTTCGAAGGTGACTTAACCTCCATTGCCAGAGTATCTCTTCTCCTTAGTTGAGAAGATGACTCTGGAGTGTGTCGCGTCAGTTCGTCGAGTCTTGGTTTCTTGTCTTTTTCTTCAACCTTGACATTGGCGACAATTTCCTCCACTTGTTTGCCTTGTAGAACTAACTGCTTCCAAATGTGACATTCCTCTACTCCTATTTGGGCGAGGAGTGCGGGCAAGTTGTGGTGGCATGTTTCCATCAGTGTGGACTGGGACATGCCACATGGACAACGGAGCGCCATCCTCCGAAATCTCTCCACAAAGGCTTTGATAGACTCTCCTTTCTTTTGCTTCATGGTAAGAAGAGTCGGCATTTCTACCTCTGTGTCATCTTAAAAGAATCGGGTTAAAAAGAGCTTTTCCAAGTCAGCCCAAGTCTTGGTAGAATCAGCAGGCAACTTCATAAACCTCTCAAAGGCGACCCCTTGAGGATGCCCATGAATAAACGAGCCATGATGGCATCGTTCGATACTATATTCCCAGTTTGAGATTTGAAGTAGTATATGTGTTGGTTCGGCGACCCTTTACCATCGAAAGTATGGAGGGTCGATGCCTTGAACTTGAAGGGTAGGGAGTCGGGTCCCATTCTGCTGGGTAGGGCTGGATTATCCCCACATCTTGAAGACCGCCTCGTTTTGCAGGGGCTTTGAGGTGTTGCTCTAATTCACCCAGCCTCTTGGAATGACAAGATTTGTTTTTTGAGTTATCCTCCTCTTCAGATAAAGATTTGGGGGACTCAGAGTTGGAATGTTTTTCACTCTCAGTGTTTACAGAAGATGAGCTTTCCTCTTTCTTCCTTTTGCCTTTGGATTTGTTGGAAGGAGTTTTGTCCTTTGGTTTCTTTTCTCCTTAAGCAGCTGTGACAGCATCCGCTTAAGGGTGTCGATAGATTCTTACTAAGTTTGAATCATATCAAACTATTCCCTTTGAACTTATGCCTGCTCCTCAAATCGCTTGGCCACTTCTTCAGGAGTCCTCGCCATGTAAGCAAGGTTTGTTATCTCTGAACTGGAATTCGAAGACTGGGATTCGACGATGGCAGAGTGCTCATCGTTCACCTCAGTTCCCCTGGCCAACGAACTGTAGTCAACTGGGAAAATTATTCCCGTATGGGTCTGAGTGTGTCGGTAGACCCCTTCAGGTCCGACAAGAATATCCTTCAAGCCTAGAGATCAATCAACATCTAACTCCTCTGACCTGACAGCAAATTGCTTCCCTTTGGACTTGCTTGGTGTGGAACTCAGCCCCACCATGTTTGCAGTTACCTTCGGGTATTCAACGTCAAAGAATGACTTCTTCCTCCAGGATCATCGTCTCTTGGCTGAGTTTGAAGCCACTGACAACCGGCTAAAAATCGAGGGCTTGGTTATTTGAAGGCCGTAGTGGCAATCAGAAAGTACTGCTGAGATGAGATGCTCACAGTTGCATCGAGGAGTGATTTGGTGGATACTCTTATTCCTTGTTAGGTAGTTGATTAGTCTCTAAAAATGCATATTTTATACCACATCTTCACATTTATTAATATTAAATTCTGCTAATAACACCTCTCTTGCATGTTTCTAGGTCCATAGTGTGCAATGAAGAAGAAGATCCTAAATCACCATTTAATTGGTGATTAAAGGCCTATAAAGATATCCATTGACTTTGGAGGGTGGTTTCGTCAAAACCTGGGGCCCAAATCTGAAAACGAGCAAGTACATCCGACAGGGGGACATCCAGGAAGCCCCCAGCAGGCGGCGCTACGTGCGTCTCCCATGTATTGCCACGAAAATGGGACAAATGTCGCGTTTCTATGGCAATCTTGTGGAGCCGCGCTCCGAGATTCGACACGCCGCTCCGTACAGCCCCGATAGTGCCCCTTTCGTCTATAAATACCCCTTTTGTGCTCTGAAGAGGGAGATATCCAGAGAGTTGTGTAGTTTCCTCTTCCATATTATAGTTTAGTTTAGTTTTTCTTCTTCCTCCTCTTTATATTTTTCATTTATTTTAGATCTTGTATTAGGAGAGAGAGTGATACATGTTTGGAATACAAGAGTGCTTGTAATAGAAGGTGACAAGCTATGAAAGGTGCTCTCTTTAACTCGCTTTGTTTTCTATCTAACTTCTTTACATGTTTAGCTAATCTTTTCTCTCATGGCAACTAACTACTAACCACTAACTAGTCTAACGTCTTAGTTGATAATCCACATGAATCTAATAGTCTCTACTTGGCCTTGCACTTGCAAGTGCCATTGATGGCTCATGATGATGGATCTAACACTCTAACTTCCTAACTTTCTAATAAGGTAACATTACTTTACTCCATGCTTACTTTTAGTTTTGATGGTTTAAGTGTAGCTTGTACTTGTTTTGTTGAGTTGGGATGTGATGAGTTACATATGGGTCATGCTTTGTAAAGCTCTTGAACTAAGGACTAGTGATGGCCAATGATACATGTGAGGCAACTATCACTAAGAGGTTAGCATGTTGGTAGAGTCAGTAGTAGTTAGTAGCCATGAGTTTTCTTTATTTTTTCACTTTGTTTTAGATATAAAGACAAAACGACAAATATATTCTTTTCTATGTTTCCCACTTCTTTGTATTTCACTATACTTCTTTTTTCATTCTTTGTTTTCTTTTCATTTGATTCTTTAAAACTTTGAAGAACCGTTAACACACACCTGAACATACCGTGTAGGCTTCTATCGCCTCCCATTCTTGTGGATTCGAATCGTTTTAGCCTCTATGCTATATCGAAAGTATCGAGGAAGCCAAAGCACACACACTTTAACTCTTCATTTCAAAACAACATATTTTGTGCATGATTTTCCCCGATCGAATTTTGGCGCCGTTGCCGGGATGGAACGGTTTGATTTCATGTTTTTGTTAACCTTTTTTCTTTGTTTTTAAAGTGCAGGTTAAATTTTTAGCATTGCAGAGTTCCACACTTGCTCTTATGTGGTTGGATAAATTCTTGTATATTCTTATACTCTGCTGCTAAATTTTGTTTATATTACATGTGCACTGTAATAATTTTAAGAAGTAAAGTACGAAAATTGGATACTTTAAAATGATTTAGACATTTGCATCTAGACACGTGTCAATTTTATTCTAATATACTATATTTTATTCTTGTGTTGTTGTGATATTCATAGGAGATGTACATATGGCATTGCATATAGTATAGGACAAACACGTGGGTGATTACTCTTTTTATGTGTTCATTCTTATCTATATTACACACTTGCACAAATTAAACTTAAAGATAAAACCCAAGACAACATAAGGTGGGGAAGTTATTACCCTCCCTTAACCCAAAAATCACCTCCCCACTCACACAACTCAAGCCTAAATAAAACTTGCTAGACTTGGCCCCTACGGATATCTTGGACTCATTTAAGAGATTAACCTAAGGGGAAAGTTATTAGAAGTTGACTCTTGTCAATTGGTGTCTAAGGTTGGGGATTGAGAGGCGAAACTCGAATAACAATGGTTTGGCATAATTAGGCCTGCTGCTCCGGCACGGATACCTCTCACTGATCTTACCCCTACCTGACCGATTAACTTGTGGTCTGTTTCTGACAATATACCCCCTGTGGACAGTCTAACCAGTTAGGAGTCGTCTAGTTCTAAGTCAACCCTTGTATAGACTTGTTTTCTTTTTCTTTGTTTGTTTGTTTGTTTATTTGTTTGTTTTTCTTCTCTATAAATTATGAAATGGATTTTACCAATAATAATTCTTTCAATCATAATATGAATCTATATTTCACCCCGACCTCAATTGACTCAGATAACTCCAACCCGGCTACGTACAATATGAACCAACCATATATGCTGAGTTGGGATCATCGGACTCAATATGACCCATATCCTCAATCATATGACTATAATTTTCAAAATAATTTCAACTCTTCACAGCGTTAATGGGGATTCACCTCTCCTGAGAAATTTTCAACCGCCTTATCCACAATTTTCACAAAGTTTATTCCCCGATTTTGGTTCATATACTCCTTTTCCTGTTCCACCAACCGAAGAAAATCTGATTTGGAAAGAAGTATGGAAGAGTCCCTACAATAAGTTCAAAATTTGCTCAATTCACAATCCTTCCCAGATCAAACTCCACATACTCCTTTTCTAGAGCATCCAATTGAAGAAGAATTTGAGTTAGAAAAGTGTTTGGAAGTCTTATGTGAAAGAATACAAAACATGTTGGACTCATCATCTCAACTAAATTTTTAAGAGTCCTACTCATCTTTTTCAGTCTCACGAATTCAAAATGAACAATTATCAATACTGGATTTGAGTATAGAACCCTTGCGTGAGTCCGATCAGTAATCACAAAATCTGATGACTCACAATTTTATCACAATTTTCAAAATCAACTTCCATACTCACATTTTCTAGAAGAACCAATTACAAAGAGTACGAAAGACATGATTCCGAATCCAAATTCTGTTACACGGCCTATCAGTAGGTTAGACTTACTTAAGAGTGAATTGATCAATGAGAGCGAGAAAAATCTTTCTTGTCAACCTTTGACCGATCCTTATATTCCTAACTCTACTGATTAGATCCATGAATCATGTCATTTTGGGAATCCAGAGTCAATTTCAGAACATACATTTGAACTTGACTAAACTCCAAGTTATGAAAGTCGCCTGGACATTCTGACAAGTTATCCCTTTCCTAAAATTGAAATCGAACCTGAATGTGATCCTGAACCTCACATTGGTAATTCCATTTCACTTTTTGGTTCAATAATGACTCTGGTATCTTTACCAGATTTTTTTCTCTATTCCAGAGTCAACATAAAATCTTGTACCAGTACACCGTGAAATAGAATCACCAATCTCTTATGATCACACTTCATTACTGGGGAACGTGTGTGAACATCAATTCTTTGATTTGGACCCCATTTTTGAACTAATTTGACTCTTATTGTTGACTCTCGACTTGATCTGAGTCAAATTTCTGAGTCGATATCGGTTTTTGTTCCTGATCCATTTGAGTTCAAATCCATATCTCCCAAAATCACACCTCATTGTTGGACAAGGATGTTGAAGAAAATGACTCAGTAATTATTTTTGAAAATTGAAAATTAGATGGGGATAATTTTTTCAATAAGACCTTTCATTCAATCATTCTTTTACTGGGTCGTATTAGAGGGTTCGCTGGTGGGTCCTTCAAGATCCACGATATCTTGATTGGGTAGCAACGCTTGGCCCAATCAGATCACCACCGGAGCCACCACCATAAGATATTTTCGTTCCTTCTCCATTTGTTTCATGTATATACACATTCACGATGCATTAAGGACAATACATGAGATAAGCCTGGGGGAGGGTTTACTAACGTAGGTTAGTTTTAACTTTTCTTTCTTTACACTTCTTTTTAGAAACTTTTAAAAATTTTCTTTTGTATAAAACTCTTTTCTTTTCTTTTTACAAATTTTTTGACATAAGGGAAATAGTTTTGATTTATTTTTAAATAAAATTAAGATTATCTTAAGAATTAAGAAGACCTAAAATTATGAATTTTTAAACGAAGTTAAAATAATAGGTCTTGTTTAAATTTTGGGATAAGAACGTAAGATTGAAAAGATAATTTGATCTTAAATATTTTGCCTTAGATTTATGCACTTCACACTTGCATAATTTTTAAGATTGAAACAAAGACTAAAAATGCCATAAAAAAATATATCATAAAAAAATTGATGATAATAAAAATCACATATTCAAGTTGGGTAATTATGCCTCAGGAAGCATGATTATTCACACCTAAAATGGTGGACAAAATAAAATAATCCCCTTTAATTTGTGGCCTTGTTTACTCGAGTCCTTAAGTCCGAGGGATGTTTCTCATCTGGTACCCTAAGATCATCTAATTTGGGAGTCACCGACTAAAGGCTCACTACCCGGGTAAATAAGAAAGCCTAAGAAAACTAAGGAAAGAAAAAAGAAAAAAATAAATATACACAAATCAATGGCATGAAAGTTTGAGTCAATATCACAAAAATCTTCACAGTTCACAAAGTGCATATTTTTCTAAGAGTTTTATGAAAGATCGAAGAGTCAATTCAATTTTAAGTTCTAACATTTAATTTATAATAAGATTTTGCATTTTGACTTAGCTTAAAGAAGAATAATTTCTGGTTAACCTATGACCTTAGATCACTTATATTTTCACAAAAATACTTCAATACTTTTTCTCTATTTCAAATGTGTTTTCAAAATACTAACATTTGATTTCTTTCTTTATGAATTTTGTGGGTGCAATCCGTTGAAAACCTCAGGAGATAAAACTCCTCCTCTAGGAAAACCTAGAGGTTTAACGGCTTGTTGTACATGCTCAGTGCAATCGCATCACCTGCAAAAGTGGTGTAATAATTCCTCTAGTTATTTTGTTTTGCTCGGGATGAGCAAAAGATAAGTGTGGGGGTGTGATTAGTCTCTAAAAATGCATATTTCATACCACATCTTCACATTTATTTAATATTAAATTCTGCTAATAACACCTCTCTTGCATGTTTCTAGGTCCATGGTGTGATGAAGAAGAAAACCCTAAATCACCATTTAATTGGTGATTAAAGGCCTATAAAGATAGCCATTGACTTTGGAGGGTGGTTTCGTCAAAACCAGGGGCCTAAATCCTAAAACCAGCAAGTACATCTGACAGGGGGACATCCGAGAAAAGCACAGCAGACGGCGCTGCGCACGCCTCCCAAGTATTGCCACAAAAATGGGGCAAATGCTATGTTTTTGCGGCATTCTTGTGGAGCCGCTAGCCGAGATTCAACGCGCGGCTCCATACAGCCCCGTTGGTGCCCCTTTCGCCTATAAATACCCCTTTGTGCTCTAAAGAGGGAGATATCCAGAGAATTGTGTAGTTTCCTTTTTCATATTGTAGTTTAGGTTAGTTTAGGTTAGTTTTTATTCTTCTTCCTCTTTGTATTTTTTATTTATTTTAGATCTTGTATTAGGAGAGAGAGTGATACATGTTTGGAATGCAAGAGTGCTTATAATAGAAGGTGACAAGTTATGAAAGGTGCTCTCTTTACCTCTCTTTGTTTTCTATCTAACTCCTTTACATATTTAGCTAATCTTTTCTCTCATGGCAACTAACTTCTAATCACTAACTACTCTAACTTCTTAGTTGATAATCCACGTGAATCTAATAGCCTCTACTTGGCCTTGCTCTTGCAAGAGCCATTAATGCCTCATGATGACGGATCAATACTCTAACTTCCTAACTCTCTAACATGCTAACATTATTTTACTCCCTGCTTACTGATTGGTCACTAATATTGCACATTTAATATCATATTCTCCTACTTATTATAGAATAAACTCTACGTTTTCCTAATTAAATGTTTAATTTATCTGCAGGACCATTCCTAAAGGAGAGTGAAGAGAAATGAGCCCAAAAGCCCACCAAATCCTGACTAAATTCAGAATAAATTCGAAATTAAAGAATCAGGGCTAAATCTTGGCATATCAGAGACGTTGAAAACCGGTTGAGAAGAATCCTCCCTGAATCGATCGGTTAAAGCCAAGAATCAAAGGCCATTTCGTCAAAATCCCAGACTTAAACGAGAAATCTAACTGAAGATAAAGCCAGAACGCGGAACCGGGGAGCTCCTTCAATAGGGTGTGGCCACCTGGCCACACCCTGACCGCAGAAACGCGGCCAAAGCCGCGTTTCCGCGGCTCTGTTGGAGAGTTAGGGGGAGTGTTTTCTCCCCCTATCTTCATAGGATCCTGTAGGTGGGGTTTTGCCTATAAATACTGGGATTTTCAGAGCCTCCAGGGGACGACCATGCAGAGATAGGATTTAGTCCAGTTTTCATTCTTTGTAGTATAGGCTTTTGTATTCTTTTTATGTAATTTTAATTTGTATGTAAGCTTAGGTTAGATTGAGATTCTTGTAAGTAAGAGAGAGAGGCTTATGTTGAGAGTGACACCGATGTACCCTCCTCCTTTCTTCCATCATTTCTGCAAGCAATAAAAGGTAAATTTTTTATGTTCGCCTCTTTACTTTTGCTTTCTTTTTCTTCCTTGTACTTTACCTCTTTTGGTTTTGATGAGCATGCAAGTGAATCCAGAAGCATAAGTATAACAATGTTTATGTGAGTGACAACGATAATTCATGAAGATGTTCTCCTCCTCAAGACTCCGTATCACTTCATTCTTGTTCGACTTGATGATATAATGCGAATGGGGACTGAGCTCGATCCTATGGCTTATGCGTTGAACGCCTCCGAAGTAAGGTAGAACATGCAAGGGTTCCAGGTAAATCATCAACCAAACTAGGTAAGTACCTCTTTAATCTTCTTTCTTTTCTTTTTCTTTAGTTTAAATCATCATCACCCTCTTCTACTCCTTTTCCATTTCTTTGTAAATAATCATTCTCCATTTTTCTCCATCTTCTCCATCTATCGCTTTCTTTCTAACTTAACCTAACTCTTTTCTATTTTCATTTTTTAAAACAAAGAAGAACCTTCGTTTTTCTTTACAAAGATTTCAATACAAACCTTGAACGCTTCTATTGCTAACCCTCCTTGTGGATCATGACCCGCATAGCCACTTCCTATTGCGGTAGAATTGAACACTTGCACTCTTCATTCTAAATCTGAAATACTGTATTTTTTGTGCAGGTAAAACCTCAATCAAATTTTTAGCGTCGTTGCCGGAGAGGGTAACGGTTTTTATTGAATTTTTTTAGAACTAAAACGAATTTTTCTTCTCTGTTACAGGTTATAGGGCAGGAAAAATAGAAAAAAAGATTGCAGTAACATTAAGTGGTCTTGGGCCTCTGTTCCAGAAAACAGAGACCAAATACCCTCTGAATTACCGCGTTTACTCGGCTCTAGCCGCGTTTCCGCGGCAAGGAAGAGTTCACTACTGACTGGCTTTTTGCAGGGCTGCTTGCTTTGCAAAATTAGAGTTTCTGCAAACTTTATTTCTTGTATAACATCACCATGAGCCTGCTAATAAACCAACAGTAAAATACTTGTTGAAAAGTTTTAAAAATTGATTAGACGTTTGCATTTTAGGTACGTGTCTTTTCAATTCATTTACTTTACTGTTGAAGAGTGCTGGAGCAAGGTATGTTCGCATTGCATTTAGAATAGGACTCATCTCTTGGTTGACTTACATCGCTTTGAGTGAATCTTATTTGCATATCTTGTACACTTGCACAAACTGATTTTAAGGGCACCACCCCATAACAAGATAAGGTGGGGATTTAATCACCCTTCTTTGGCCCAAAAATTAGATTCCAAGCACTCACTAATTCGAGCCTAACTAAAAATGAGTAGACGTTGGCCCTAGGGACATCTCGAACTCATTAGGAGATTATCCTAAGGGGGAAAAGTGTTGGAACTTGACTCCTGCCGAATCAGTGTCTAGGAAAGGGATTAAGGGCCGAAAGCCCGAAGATTGGTGGTTACTTAATTAAGGAACGTCTTTGACGGATAACCTCCCACCAATTTTGCTCTGACCTGGCTGATTAGCTTGTGGTCAAAGTCTACATTATACCTCCCGTGGACAGTCTAACCAGTTAGGAGTCGTCTAGGTTATAAGTCTACCCTAACTTAGTTTAAGATTTTTTTCTTTGTGTGCTTATTTGTTTGTTTTTCTTTGTCTGTATTTTATTGTGTGATATGGCTTATAATAACAAATTTTCCAATTTAATAGTAATCCATATTACACACCGACCTCTTTTTTAGATATTACCAACCCGGCATATCATAACTTTAACTAACCTAGTATGCCGAATTGGTCTTATCCGAATCAATATAACCTATGCCCCCAATCTTATAACCATAATTTTCAGAATAATTTCAACTCTTCACAGAGTTAGTGGGGATTCACCTCCCCCGAGTCTAATTTTCAGCCAACTTGTCCTCCTTATCCACCTAGTCCACAATATTTTCAAGATCATACTCAGTTCCACCAGTCCAAAATAGAAAACCATCAATTTTGGAAATGAGTATGCGTGAGTCCAAACAACAATCACAAAATCTGATGGACTCACAATTTCACCACCAATTTCAAGACAGCACTTCATCTTTTCAACAAAACGATGAACCAATCAACTATGAAAAGATGCTTGAAGCCATGACTCAGGCTCAAAACGCTCGTAATCGTGACATAGATATGATGGTCCAATCTCTACGTTCCCACCGTTTGATCAGTTCTGATGTCACTAACCATTCTGTTAGAGCCGAAGAGTCATGTTGTTTTGGACATCAAGGTTCCATTTCAGAACAATCATTTGAACTTGCCCAAACTCCAAATTTTGAAAATGATATAGACAGTTTGGCAAGTTATTCCTTTCCTGAAATAGAACTTGAGAATAAATATAATCCTGAACCTCAACTTAGTGATTCAATTCTACTTCCTGATTCAATTATAACTCCGATATCTTCACCTGATTTCAACCTCTTTCCCGAGTCAACATTGGATCCTGTGCCAATTCATCATGAAATTGAATCACCCATCTTTGATGATCATATTGAACTTGACCAATTTTACACTTTTGAAAGTCCTATTGACAAATTGGCATCTCATTTTTATGACATTGAACTCAATGAGAAATGTGACCTAGATTCTCAAATCTGTGATCCAGTTCAAATCCCCTAATCAATATTGATTCCTGTTTTGTTACCGGACTTGAGTAATATTTTAGAGTCAGTTTTGATTCCCACACCTATCATTCTTGAACTTGAATCACCAATATTAAGTCACATTCTATTGTTCAAAAATAAATGTGGACTTGAGTTTTAACTTCTTTACTTGGACCCACTTCCTGAACCAATTTCAACTCCTGAACCTTTACTTGACTTAAGTCGCCTTCCTGAGTCGGTATTAGTTCCTATACTTCCCGAGTCCAAGTCAATTATTCTATCTTTTCACAATCCATTTTGGGACAAGGCGGTTGACAAATTTGACTCCGAAATTAATTATGAAATTTGGAAATTAGATGGGGTAAATATTTAATAAAATTCATTTATGTATACATCATTTTAATGGGTTATATTAGAGAGATTTCTTGTGGGTTCTTCCGAACTCCACGAAAGTCGATTGGGCCGCATTTCGTGGACCAATCAGACCACCACCGGAACCACCACCTTAAGATAATATCTTCCTTCCCTTTCTTCTTTTTCATGCATCTATGCATTAATTCATACATTGAGGACAATGCATGAGATGGGTGTGGGGGAAGGTCTAACATAACTTAGGTTTTTTTATATTAAAACCAAAAAAAAATTTCTTCACTTTTAAAAACTTTTTGAAAATAGAAACAATATTTTGACATATTTTTGTAAGAAATTAAGTCAATTTTAAGGAATAGGAAAATCAAAATTAGGATTTCTAAAACTTGGTCAAAATAGGATTATTTATTTGATTTTAAGGTTAGGAAGATAATTTGTCAGTAATTTAGTCTTGATTAATCTTAATAAAATATGCATACTTCATACACTTATACACTTAGGGTTCAAAAATAAAGATTCTTATGCCTTATAAAAATTATTATGAAAAAGAAAAAAAATATAAATAAATCTAATTATTGATTAGCTAGGTGCTTTGGCCTAAGCAAGCCTTAGTATTTATGCAAAAGATAATTAGATAAGTTTGAGGAAAAAAAGTATATATATAAATCCTCTGATTAAGCTGGGTATTTATGCCTCATGAAGCATAAGTATTCACGCCTAAAAGGGGTTCATATAATAAAATTCTTAGTTTTGTGGCCTTGTTTGCTCGAGTCCTTAAGCCCTTGGGGTGTTTTCTCACCCGGTGCCCTAAGACCGTTTGGTTTGGGAGTCATCGATTAAAGGCTCGTTACATGGGCAGATTAGAAACCTAATAGAACTAAGGAATAATACAAAAAATTGTATATATATATATAAATAAATGAGGCAAAAGAGTTAGAGTTAAAGAACCCTTAGTCAAATTTTCACAAGGTACATATGACTTAGGGCAAAGTAATAGACTAGGTGAGAAGTACAATTTGACTCCTTACTTTGATTGATAACAAATTTTTGAATAGAGACTAAGTTTAAGAATGAAAAAATCAGTTTTCTTATAACTTATAGATTACTTAAATCTTACAATTATATTTCAAATATTTTTCTCTTTCAAAATGCCTTTCAAAAATATTAACTCTTTGTTTCTCTTTCTTTGTGGATTTTGTGGGTGTAATCCACTGAAAACCCTCACGAAACAAAACTCATCCTCTAGGGAAAACCTAGAGGTTTAACGGCTTGTTGCACATGCTCAGTGCAATCGCGTGACCTACGAAAGTGGTCTAATAATCCTTAGTATAGTTTAGTTGTTTTGCTCGAGGACGAGCAAAAGATAGGTATGGGGGTGTGATTGGTCACTAATAATGCACATTTAATATCATATTCTCCTACTTATTATAGAATAAACTCTACATTTTCCTAATTAAATGTTTAATTTATTTGCAGGCCCATTCCTAAAGGAGAGTGAAGAGAAATGAGCCCAAAAGCCAACCAAATCCTGACTAAATTCAGAATAAATTCAAAATTAAGGAATCAGGGCTAAATCTTGGCATATCAGAGACGTTGAAAACTGGTTGAGAAGAATCCTCCCTGAATCGATCGGTTAAAGCCAAGAATCAAAGGCCATTTCGCCAAAATCCCGGACTTAAACGAGAAATCCAACTGAAGATAAAGCCAGAACGCGGAACCGGGGAGCTCCACCAACAGTGTGTGGCCACCTGGCCTCGAAAACGCGGCCAAAGACTCGTTTCCGCGGCTCTGTTGGAGAGTTAAGGGGAGTGTTTGCTCCCCTATCTTCATAGGATCCTGTAGATGGGGTTTTGCCTATAAATACTGGGATTTTCAGAGCCTCCAGGGGACGACCATGCAGAGATAAGATTTAGTCCAGTTTTCATTCTTTATAGTATAGGTTTTTGTATTTTTTTATGTAATTTTAATTTGTATGTAAGCTTAGGTTAGATTGAGATTCTTGTAAGTAAGAGAGAGAGGCTTATGTTGAGAGTGACACCGATGTACCCTCCTCCTTTCTTCCATCGTTTCTACAAGCAATAAAGGTAAATTTTTTATATTCGCCTCTTTACTTTTGTTTTCTTTTTCTTCCTTCTACTTTACCTCTTTTGGCTTTAATGAGCATGCAAGCGAATCTAGAAGCATAAGTAGAACAATGTTTGTGTGAGTGCCAACGATAATTCATGAAGATGTTCTCCTCCTCAAGACTCGTATCACTTCATTCTTGTTCGACTTAATGATATAATGCGAATGGAGACTGAGCTCGATCCTATGGTTTATGCTTTGAACGCCTCCGAAGCAAGGTAGAACATGCAAGGGTTCCAGGTAAATCATCAACCAAACTAGGTAAGTACCTCTTTAATCTTCTTTTCTTTTTCTTTAGTTTAAATCATCATCACCCTCTTCTTTCAATACTCCTTTTCCATTTCTTTGTAAATAATCATTCTCCATTTTTCTCCATCTTCTCCATCTATCGCTTTCTTTCTAACTTAACCTAACTCTTTTTTATTTTCATTTCTTAAAACAAAGAAGAACCTTCGTTTTTCTTCATAAAGATTTCAATACAAACCTTAAACGCTTCTATCGCTAACCCTCCTTGTGGATCACGACCCGCATAGCCACTTGCTATTGCGGTAGATTGAGCACTTGCACTCTTCATTCCAAATCTGAAATACTGTATTTTTTGTGCAGGTTTAAGCTCAATCACTTACTTTTAGTTTTGATGGTTCAAGTGTAGCTTGCACTTGTTTTGTTGATTTGGGATGTGATGAGTTACATATGGGTCATACTTTGTAAAGCTCTTGAACCAAGGACTAGTGATGGCCAATAATATATGTGAGACAACTATCACTGAGAGGTTAGCATGTTAGTGGAGTCATTAGTAGTTAGTAGCCATGGGTTTTCTTTATCTTTTCACATTGTTTTAGATATAAATACAAAACCACAAATATATTCTTTTTTATGTTTCCCACTTCTTTGTGTTTCACCGTACTTCTCTTTTCATTCTTTGTTTTCTTTTCTTTTGATTCTTTAAAACTTTGAAGAACTGTTAACACACACGTGAACATACTGTGTAAGCTTCTATCGCCTCCCGTCCTTGTGGATTCAACTCGTTTTAGCCTCTATGCTATAGCGGAAGTATCGAGGAAGCCAAAGCGCACACACTTTAACTCTTGATTTCAAAACGACATATTTTATGCATGATTTTTCCTCGATCAATAGTCCCTCAGATTCATTACTGGGGTATCTGAAGAACTAACCTCAAACCCATAGGGATGAGGGCTTTTTGGCTCTGTATGTATTAGACACATGCCAGACTAAACGCGAACATCGCTTTTCTTTATTGAAACATGAACCTCATGTGGTGTTGAAACGTGAATCTCAAGTGTTGACTAAGTTTACCTCAGAACACGGACCTTGCGTTTGGTGTTAGAAATGCAAGAGTTACATTCTGGTACAGGCAGAACGCGACTCTCGCATTTTAGAGCCGACAAAACGCGGGTCTCGCGTTTGGATGCTGAAACGCGCATTTGAGGATGTGGGACTCGCATTCTGAAACATAAAAGCAGACCTTGTGTTGCTTCAGAGAAATGCGGCTCTGAGCCTCGCATTCTGTATCTGCGAAGCAGATTGCGTCTGTAGAGTTCTTGATCTATTATCGATGAGCGCCACGCCTTCATTGAGTTTAGCATTCCGGTTGAGTTGCAAGAGTTGTTGGGAACCCTCGGCAATCTGAAATTGCAGAGTTCAAAGAGGATATATGCTATTCTAATGCCAAACAAATGTAGAATTAAAACTATTATACTAACACACAAAGTATAACCAAAGAGTAAAGCCAAATTTCTGGTAAAGGGCTCTGGACTTCCCCTCAAGTTCCTTTAGGTTAAGAGTTGAGGTGCAACTATAACTTTCTTAGTTAAATACAAGTGTGAGCATATAACCAATATCAAGCATGTAGAGAATGAGCAATAATAACAATGTTAGATATCAAACAACCCAAGGAAGTATATCAATTGAGCAAAATAATATCAAGCATATAAACATAAGAGCAATATGAACATGTAAGATATTAAACACAAGTGAGTTAAGAGAGAAATGAGTAATCGCAAATACGGGAGAATTGTTTCAAGGTTCGAGTCACTTGCTCTACGTCCCTGCCTTCACCGCAATGAAAGATTTCTACTATAATCAATCCCACAAGATTACTCGGTGCCACAACATCTACAACAAGCTCCCTCAAGAACTCTTGAGCCCGCAAGTCCCTCACTTATTCCCGCAAGAACAACACACGCGAACCTGCAAGCTCGTCGAAACCGCAACCTCTACAACTCCTCCAAATTACAAAATGGAACCCTTAGTGATTTGTTCTCTTGATCACCAACAAACACTCTCACAATAAGGATCCTATAGGATGGATATAGCAATATAAAAGCTCAAGCTTGTGTGAGAAAATAAGATAGATTGAAGAGGTAAAAAAACTCAAGAAATCCTTTTGAAAAAGACAAGAGATACACTTTTGATAAACTCTCTTTTGATATGAAGGTTAAGTTTTAAAACTTGTAGTTGTGAAAGATAGGAAAAATTAGCTCTAAAACTTCTCCAAAAATCTTGACAAAACTAGCCCAAAAGTCCCTTTTATAAAGGCTATCAAAAACTAGCCGTTGGGGCCAGATCAACCTATCGGTCGACCGGCCAACGGTCATATATCTGATCGTTGGGGTTACTGGTCGACCCAGATCACAGAGAGAAATCCTCTGTGTCGGTCGACCGACACCTACTCGAGACTTGGGTAATACCAGTCGGTCGACCGCTCGGTCGACCGAGCCAGTGGGCTGTGCATGTGTGCACATCAGTCAATCGTCCAATCAACCGAGCCTGCCTTCGGTCGACCAGTTGTTCGACCGCAAGTAGCCCCATATCTAAATTTTTTAGGATTTTTAGAAATCCTTTTAACTTCATTTTAAATCCTATAAAATCTCCATAGAATCTACAAAATAAGTTCATATACAATGTATAGATGAAGATGTTAAACTCTCCCTATACATGTGTACCACATAAAGATAAAAGTCAAGCTCTTCTTTATATACTACACTCATCATGGATTTATAAATAGAGGAGATGTTAAGCTCCCCTTGCATATAAGCAATACATATCAAAATAAATCTTGAAAACCACTTAAACAAATTAGATACCATCTGTAAATATCAAAATAAATTTGATAACCAATTAAAATAAATTTGATACTAATAGAAAATAAAATCATTTTTTTCTAAAATAAAATATTTTTCTCAAAAAGAGTGAGAGTTAGATACCAATTGAAAATATATGAAATACCAATTGAATGTAAAATCAAGAAATTTTCTCCCTCTTTTTACAATACCAATGAAATCAATACATAAGCTTATAAAATATACTAATTAACATTTAAAATTAAATCAAAATTAGCATAAACCAATTTGTGCTATAAAACATATATAGTCAATGTAAAATAAGCACAATCTATCAATATATATGTATGATCAGAGTAATTGAAATATAAAGCATATATATATAAGAAAACACGAGTATACACAAATGAAATAATATTAAGAATCATATATAATTCATAATATCTACCCTATCATGCACATGTTTAAAAAGATAGTCATTAAGAGTGTACAAGGCATGGTCGCCCAACCAACTGCCTTTAGGGTAGAAGTTTTCAAAAATAATAATTTAAAATATTTTATAGATTTAAAATACTACCATGTGAAGAACAAGAACTAATTTGAAATAGTTTTTAAAGAACTAGTTCAAGATTCTACAAAAATGAATCAAAACATGTATCTCCTAAAAACATGTATATTACACAAGAATTGTCACTCAAGATCTATATAGCATAAAAATATATGCTCAAGAAAATAAAGTCATAAGTAAACATAAAAGTGAGTACTCAATATTCATGTGAATAACATATTCGTGAAGATAAAACAATAAAGCTCAAAACAAAGCTCACATCAAATTTTTTTCTCAAATCATGACATATTATATAATCATACAAGAATTATCAAAACTAGGACATAAATGTACAATCGAATATAAAATGAGTACAAATATGTATAGAATTAAGAACACGCGTATCTCAAGAATTGTACATGTATAACATAAGTTTTAACAAGATTTGCATATGGACATATGATATAAACATATAATCAATATATGCTTTAACTAAAACATATAAAAAAAATAAATTAACTAAAGAAATAGGCATATAAATTCACTTGAAAATATGAATAAAGTTCTTCAAAAGTACATGCATAGCTAGGTAACCACTCAACTCAACTATAAGCACAAAACAACATATGATGGAGTCTGGTTACTTACACTAGCATATAAGTATTTAAAAAATATTTTTAAAAGTGGAGTATGAAATAGTTACCAATACCGATATAACCAATCCATTTCTCCAAAATGAGGTAGTCCTCCCACCAAAATTTCTTCATAGCGATGCATTCATGATGTGTCTGTCAAACTCTCATTGTATCTACTGCCAAGGTACCGATCCTCTCATGTTTTATGATAGTCCACACCTACATCAAAAATAAGTGGTGAGAATTTGGCACCCTATCTTTTGGGGGCCATGGGGGTTAGTAGCAATGGAATCCAAATATTTTTATTTTCAAAATTTAGAGAATTTAATCTATCAAATCAAAATTTTGCAAGATGGCTTTTACGGCCATAATGTATACATGTGTACACTCTAGTATACAAATGAGTGTGATCATGGTGTGCATGTGGAGTATGCCTTGGATGGAGTATATGCTTATGTGGAACATGTTTTTTTTAAAATGGACTCCAATGTAGAATGATTAAAAGTACAATTGCTCAAATTTGGGCTCAAACAATCAATCTTATTTTTCAAAATATGAAACTCATTTTGATAATAGAATATGGTGGGTTAGTAGCATGAGAAACATGGCAAGAATGAGAATCAAATTATTTTTAAGACTATTAAAAGAATAGATAAATTCTCTTTTTCTTTTAAAAAAAATCCTTTTCTTTTGAAAGAGAATTAATATTGTTTTTCAATGAATTGTTTCCTTTAAAAATAACATTCAATTTGGAAGACAAGAAAACATTCTCCTTTTACAAAACATCATTTTCATTCAACAAAGTTACATTTTCTTTCAAATGAATCATTTTCTTTTTTTTAACAAATCATTTTTTTTTAAGAAGTTTATGACAAAACAATGCAAGCTCATCATAAGACATATTAACATAATCATCAAGCTCGAAATCAGGTTTTATCTCAAGGGAGTCATCCCCCATATAGCACATATGGAAGTATCACTCCCTTGATCCGAGTCACTCTCCTTTCCATGTGGCTTTTGTTCACCAACAGTGATAAGAGTGTTCTAATCTACAAAAGCCGACTCAATGTTAGAAATTCTAGATAAATACACATCATTTAGGTTGGCTTCAAACATGAAGGGCTTTTGTATTAGCCTCAAGATATTTGCCATAACAAAGTAGAATTCTTTATTAGTGGCAAGATAAACATGAATACCAAAGGTTTTGAGATACAAAGACATCTTAAATTTTTAATTTTGAAAGTTATGAATATCAAACATAGGAGGTGCAATGAAATCCACGTGTGTGTATACAAATATTATGATTAGCAAACAAAAGAATTTTTAACTCTAGGTTGTTAGATCCAAATCAAGAACACCAAGCTCTGATACCAATTTTAGGTTACCTAAAGGGGATGAATAGGTGATGTGCTAATCTAATATCAAATAAATGCGAAATTAAAACAATTATATTACACACAAAATATAACCAAAAAGTGAAGCCGAATTCTCAGTGAAGGGCTCTAGACTTCTCCTCAAGATTTCTCTAAATTAAGAGTTGAGGTGCAACTATAATTCTCTTGGTTAAATGCAAGTATGAGCATACAACCAATATCAAGCATGTAGAGAATGAGCGATTATAACAATACTAGATATCAAACAACCTAAGCAAGTAAATCAATTGAGCACAAATAAATATCAAGCATATAAAGATAAGAGCAATATAAACATGCAAGATATTAAGCACAAGTGAGTTGAAAGAGAGAGATGAGCAATCGCAAACACGGGAGAATTGTTTTGAGGTTCAAGCCACTTGCTCTACGTTCTCACCTTTACCGCAATGAAAGATTTTCACTATAATCGATCCCGCAAGATCACTCTGTACCTTAGCACCTATAACAAGCTCCCTCAAGAACTCCTGGACCCTCAAGTCCGTCACTTGTTCCCGCAAGAACAACACACGCGAACCCGCAAGCTCGTCGAGGCCGCAACCTTTTACAACTCCAATTACAAATAGAACACTTGGGGATCTTTTCTCTTGATCACCAACAAACACTCTCACAACAATGATCCTATAGGACGGCTATAGCAATGAAAAAGCTCAAACTTGTGTGAGAAAACAAGACAGATTGAAGAGGTGAAAAACACAAGAATGTTGGCTCAGAGGCCCTTCACTCTAGTTTTGATGATGATTAACTCATGTAGTTATAGTTTACTAATAATCTTGTGATATTTAGTTTCAGATATTTGATCAAGATATTAGTAGGTGATTAGCTTCAACAAAGATGTTTTGGAGCTTTCACATGGTGATGCAAGAGCTCGAGCGTCATGTTCACATCTAGCACTCGGTTGGAGTCAAGCTCGGTGGATCACGTTTGGATCGAGTCGACTTGGAGACGGCGTTCTACAAGAAAACTTCAGTTTGTTTAGGTTAAGATTGTGTTTAGACCACTATAAACATTAGATAGTGTGATATGCTCAAGTTCACTATACACAGACACTTGCCTTAAGTTTATTGATTTTTTTATTTTCTTTTAACTAATATTGGATTTCAAGTCAAAAATATAGATATACTATATTTAGTGTATATTGGATTCTATCCATATAAAACATGCTTCAAAGTTGTTTAAATATCATGTTTTTGTATTTGCATGAGTTTTGGAGAAAACTGTTTTCCATTTCAAAAATCCTATTTTTGGAAAATACGGTTTTTGGTTTAAGGCAAATTTTCAATCTCACAAAAATGGTTTCAAATAGTTTGAAATATGTGTTGAATTTTTATCACACATATTTGTATTTCAAAGATATAATAAGAACTGATTTTTATGAAATTTATGTGATTTTATCGATTTATTTGATAATAAAAACCTAAGTTTTTGAGTCCTATAATGGCTAGACTGGCAGTCTGCCGGTTGTTGACACTTAAAAAGACAAGATTCTCATTGGTCCGAACGATGTCTAAACTTGTTGACATTTACAAAAGACAGGGACAGACGAGCTGAAGACCAGTTTTCACCCACCTCCAAGGGACAAGGAAGCGGTTTGGACTCCACTGATCCAGCAAGCAGAACAGTGAACCCGGATTGTTTCTAAACAGACCTCAGCAGGTCTAAAATGCTAGTATATAGCATTACATTAGCCCAAGGAGATAGCCTCGTTTGAGAGGCTAGCATCATCCAGAGCATCGCCAGGAAGCTAACTGATAGCTTCGCCGAAAAGCCTCTTTTCAGGATTTCGCTAAGGATTGCCTCTAGCTCCGCTATGAGCTTCAGAGCGGGCAGCTCCGCTATCAGCCTGCTATGGTCAACCTTTGACCAATCAAATCTCCTGACAAGATCGGATTCAATCTAATCAATCCAATCGGGATTCAAATATGGCAGGTGATTGCCGCAATCTCTTGGCTCTCTTAAAACGAGTAAGAGGATCAGAGAAAATCCTCCAACGAGATGGAAAGGATCAATCAAATCGGAAAGATCAACCGACTTGCCCATTTTCTAGCTCCGCAGAAGCTATCCTAGCCTCGCAGTAAGGCTACTTTCCAGATTCAAACAGATTCGGTTCAATCTGTTTCCATATCTTCAAGGGGACGATTATACCCTTGCTCTCCCTATAAATAGCCCGCCAGGGGTACAAGGAGAGGAGAGAGAGATAGATAGATCGATCGATCAAAGAGAGAGATAGATCGATCGATCAAAGAGAGAGAGAAGACTCCACAAGCAGAGGCTTTTTCACGACGCACCGTGCGCTCTCTAATTCAGAGACCTTTCAAGAGAAATACTTCTTTTTTCAGGGTGGCGATACCCTAGCAACCTCTTTTCCTCAAGGAATCTCCGGAACCAGGCGAGAAGGAATTCCTTACAGAAGGCGGTTTTGAGAAGTAGCCAGAGGGTTCTACCAATCCTCTGTTCTCTGATTCCCGGAACCAGGCGAGAAGGGAATCTCATCGCTCGCATCGTCAAAGGGACAAAGTGGTCGCGCGCTGACCAGACTCCTATCGGCACATTTTCCCAGAATCTCTGAGGAGATCTACTTGTAATCTTTTGAGAATACTTGTAATTTAGCTCCTCAAACTCTTTTTTGTAAGTTTTCCCCCCTTTGCAAACATAATGGAAAACAAGATGGCGACTCCGCTGGGGAATGTATTCTCCTCTGCTGAGAATCAAGTGTCGCAGTGTGACGAACAGACCTTCGGGTCTATCTCTGAATTCAGAAAAGCCGGTGCAGCCAGATCTTCTCTGGCTAAATCTTCAAGCAAAGTCTCTGCGGAGACGGAAAAGGTTCTCTACAAACCTGCCGCAGTTCTCTGGCGCAACAAGGAAACATGCCCGCGGCCCAGATCCTGCACTTTTGAGAACCTGGTTATCCAGATCGATCAAGGAAGATTTGAAGAAGTCCTCTCTGGGGGTGGCCTGACGCTTCGAGCACGGAAGCACAGGAAGGTCTTCATGACCAAGGTTTCAAATCAGAAACCAGAGGCAGAATTTTGCCAGCACCCCACAGCCCCGCTTGTGGCTATTCAGGTTCCCTGCGAACCTAGGCGCCCCCTGTCAAGGCTGATATGGAAGCCTAAACAGGAGTCTTCAACCAAAGTTCCCGGTGTAGTCATGCCGAGACTGCGCCTCTCCCGCGAAGAAAAGGGTAAGATGCTCGTCTGCCCTGACGATGCTGCCAGCCATGAAGTCACGACGGCAATCATACCGTCACCTGAATCAAGGGCAGCAAAGCCTTTTGTCAGCCTCGCTTTCACAAGCAAAGCTATTGCCCCACAACGAATTCACTGGGTTCGCGGCCGCAAGGCTAAGACCGCAGTGTTATCTGAGGTTGATCCCCTTCGCAGCAGAATAGCGGGCAAAGCACCACAGCGTGCTCCGCTCCCTAATTCATCAGGCACTAAGCTCGCACCCGTCGGCAAAGCTAGCGCCAAAGTACTATTCAGTACTAATCCCTTCTGCAGGGATAAGAAGAACGGAACATCATCCCTTGTACGCTCCAGAAAGGCCTCCCCATGGGTTTGTTCAGGCTCTGTTGAGCCTAACCTGCGACAATTCTTGACAAACAAGCAGGAATTGGAGTCTCTCCAAACCACTTCCCCTTGTTGTCAAAGAGGATGCCGACTTGTGACAATCCATTCAGCCCGCTGTCGGCAATATCCAATCAAGGCTGCGTCTCCGCACCGTCAATCGGTGTTTGACCGGTTGTCCGTACATGCCACAAAGAAACATCATGAAAGGAACGCTTCGCGAGATCTACCCTCCGCATCCGTCAACATGACCGGAAGAGGACAAGAGTCCCCAGATCCAGACTACAGCCCAGGCTTAGGCGAAGTCTTGGTGCATGAGGAAGGTGTTTTCCGGAACACCAGATCCAGGGTGGCGATACCCTACGCTTATGAACAGCCTTCTTCCTCGACGGTCCCAACCGCGCCACAACTCAGGTGGTTGCCCCAATCATCCGATGGAGAAGATGAAGACAGCGGGTATGCCTCTTCAGCAATAGTCAGTTCTGTGCGAACGGACAAGCATCGGTTAATATGGCCGATAACGCCAATGACGACCTTCGTCGGCATTTGGAAGCTCAGGAGCAGACCTCTAGAACTCAGCAAGAGGCCCTGGACAATATTCAACAGATGCTCGCTCAGCTCCTCAGCAACCGGAATGATGATACTGCGAGCAATCATGATGAGGAGGGACACCTCAGCAACGATCCGCCCAAGACGGAGAGATCTAAGGGAGGCTCTTCCCTGAATGCCGAAGCCCTTAAAGGCCTTCAAGCTCAAATTTCATCCCTGGCTCAGAGGGATGAATTAAAGAAAGTAGGGGTAGTTCGTCCTTACCCACTGGAGTGGGATTCGGTGCCATATCCGCCAAAGTTCAAACCACCAACGTTGCATACGTATGATGGTAAGAGCTCGCCCAATCAGCACATCTACTATTTCCGGTCCCAGACCGGTAATGTTCTAAGCAACGATGCCATCATGGCTAGGTTGTTCATCGGCACCTTGAAAGGGGTAGCATTCGACTGGTTCCGAAGCCTTCCTCAGGGCTCTATCAATTCCTGGGTCGACCTGGAAACTTGGTTCCTCTCTCGCTTCTATGAGGATGACACCGAAGTGACCATGGACAAGCTCCTTTCCACTGTGCAGAGGAAAGGCGAATCTGTCCGTGAATACATTGAGCGGTTCAGAAATCTATCCCTGATGTGCCCAGCAGGGATGCCATTACCCATGCTCTTACAGACATGCAGGCACAACTTCTTGGATCAAGTAGAAGTCCGCATGGGGCTGTCAAAGCCCATACTTGGAAGGAATTGGTCGAACAAGCTGAGATAGCCGAGAAGTCGACTAAGAAGTTCGAGCCATCCGCCCCTAGAAGCAAATGGGGCGCGAACAACAAAGGGCGTAGCGATCTCCCGCAGTCTTCCCAAGCTAAAGGGAAGGAAATTATGTCCGTCGAGCTGACCGGGGACATGCAGTCAAAGGCCAAGAAGAGCGGCGTCAACAGCCAAGAGCCCAAATTTCCTCCAAAACAGTACTCCTTCAGAGATGATCAGGTGGTCACGATATTCCATCTGCTCCACAAAGGGAACAAAATGAAGCTACCGGATGCTCGGCGTCCCAATGAGATAGGGCGCACAAACGACCCTAAATACTGCCTCTACCACAGGATGATCCACCATCCTACTGACAAGTGCTATGTCCTCAAGGATAGAATTCAAGCCTTGGTCGACGCCGGAGTCCTCACACTGAAGACGGAACAGAAGAAAGTCACTGCCAATATGGTGACTCTTGAGTTCGGCACTGCCCAGAAGGTCACAGTTCCTGACGGGACCTATTCAGCCTCGGTGCCGCGGTTGGAAGTCAAGCATCCTCCAGCCATGACTCAATACAACAAGGGTCTCGTCCCTTTGACATTGGAGGCAGGGGAAGTTATGTGGATACACCCTGACCTCGTCCAAGACGTACAACGGACGTCGAAGAACTCCAGCAAAAAAGGCAAGTCCTGCAATGTCATCTCTGTCTTGCCAGATGATGGTAATCTTACTTCGGCTTCCCTCAGCGATTCAGAAGAAGAGAAGCATGCATGTACAGCGCAGGCAGATGCGCCTCAACAGACGGGCACCCAGTCTGGAAAATCATACTTAAGGCAGTATGACAAGTCTACTGACGAGATACAACAGCAAACGACGTCAGTACCAATGCCTACATCCGCTCCAGTCCTGACCAAAGGGAAGGAGAAGCCTAAGGAAGTGCGGTTCGACTATGTGTTGAAGAAACCACCAGGCCAAGGGTTAGCCACACCCTTTCGCTTTGATATATTGGCCCACTTAGCCAATATCCCGGCTCGTATCACAATACACGAGCTCCTTCGTCTCTCTAAAGAGACAAGAGAAGCACTCAGAGATGCGCTGGCCAACTCGGAGTCCTTTCTGACATGCATGCCCGAGGTTCCTGGCGATGAGATGCGGCCTTCCTGCTCAGAGTGTCATCACGCGCAATCCAAGGTGCCTGCTATTACCTTTACGGCGGAAGATATGCTTCTCAAAGACAACAAGCATGATCGACCTCTGTACTATACCGGATATATCGGTTCAACATGCATTGAAAGAGTACAAGTCGATCCGGGGTCTGCACTCAGCATCATCCCCAAAAGGCTCCTCTATTTCCTCGGCATACCATTGTACAGGTTGTCCGCAACCACCACTACAATATATGGTTTCAATGCCGGGAGCAGTCATCCACTTGGAAAGATTCGGCTCCGCTGTAGAATCGGAAGCCTGAAGTCAGAGGTGACATGCTATGTCATCGATGCGGACACATCATACACCTGCTACTGGACGACCATGGATCCATGCCAACTGGATCGTTCCTTCCACTCTCCATCAGTGCTTCAAGTATGTTGAAGATGATGCGACAGTACGAACTGTCTTCGCTGAGAAGCAACCCTTCAAGGGGGTGGAAAACTACTTCACTGATGCTCTCCTATATCAAGAGGCTAGTGGAACGCGAATCCGAAACAGGCATGCCAGCCATTCTGATTGGCGAGCCAATTGTAGCATGCTTTAATGATCCCCGATGTAAGATCCCTTCTGATGAGGAAGGCGAATGGATAATTAATATTTCTTTTGATTATCCTGCGAGCATCGAGTCGATTAAATCCATTATGGATGGCTCTCTTCATATGCCCGTACATGAGCCGAGTGTGGCTAGTACATCTGTGGAAGCCATAGAAGGGGCCACGCTGGTAGTCCCTCCGTCCAAGCAAGGTCAGGCGCCGATAATCTTTGGCAGAGCCCAGCCAGGGAGATTCTCAACTACAGACTCAAGCTCAGAGTCGGATGCTCCACAGTTCTTTCATTACGCGCCATCAGCGCGCCATATTATGAAGAAGATGGGTTACAACCTGAAGCAGGGAGCGGGCCTAAACTTCGGAAAAGGAAGACGCAACTTGATGCGTAACTCCGTCCCAAGAGGGAAACCTGCAAATTACTATGATAGTACACGCAGGGGGTTGGGGTATGTTACACCCACATCATCAACAACAGTTCAGGTCGAAGGCGATGGATCGATCCCATCACAGTCGGCCTCATCTTCCGAATGGGACTCTGATGTCAGCATAGGAGGGATATTCGAAAGCCTCATGACTTCAAGCAGTCAGTTGGAACCCGCAGAGGTTGCCGACGAGGAATCATGGGCCCAGCAATTGAGCCTCCAATGGGAAAAGCGGTTTGAGCTGTGCGAGCCACCTACCGAAGACAAGGTGATCCAGGTCAACTTGGCAGTCAAGATCATCCCAACTGATTTTCATAAGTGAAAGCCTATCACTTATCG
The DNA here is from genome assembly GCA_038442645.1 of Agave tequilana. Classification (NCBI taxonomy): domain Eukaryota; kingdom Viridiplantae; phylum Streptophyta; class Magnoliopsida; order Asparagales; family Asparagaceae; genus Agave; species Agave tequilana. The sequence continues at coordinate 112,675 of JAVJIF010002076.1, read as the reverse complement.
AAAAGGAAGAATTGATAACACTCGTAAGAGAGTATATAGACGTCTTCGCATGGAGCTACGAAGACATGCCCGGACTTGATCCACAGGTCGCTATGCACTGTCTAAACATCAAGCCTGACGTTAAGCCAGTCAAGCAGCAACAACGTCGGTTTCGCCCGAACATCATGGAAGCTATTGAGGCCGAAGTTCACAAGCTCATCGCATGTGGCTTCATCCGGGAGGAACAACATCCAGATTGGGTGGCTAATATAGTCCCCGTCCTCAAGAAGAACGGAAAAATACGGATCTGCATCGACTACCGTGATCTCAATACGGCCTGTCCCAAGGATGAATTTCCGCTGCCGATCACTGACGTCATGATCGACAACACATGCGGGTTCGAAAGGATGTCTTTCATGGACGGCTTCTCAGGGTACAACCAGATCAAGATGTATCCTGATGACGAGAAGCATACTTCTTTCCGAACGCCATTGGGGGTATACTGCTACACTGTAATGCCCTTCGGACTGAAGAACGCCGGGGCAACCTACCAGCGGGCGATGAGCATGATCTTCCGCGACCATCTCCGAAAGACGGTGGAATGCTATGTTGACGACATTGCCGTCAAAAGCCGCAGCAAAGATGAACATCTTCGCGATCTGAGAACGATGTTCGACATAATGCGGGCTCATCAGCTGAAAATGAACCCGACAAAATCCTTTTTGGGAGTGTCTAGTGGCAAGTTCCTTGGGTTTATTGTCACATCAAAAGGAATTCATCTTGACCCAGATAAAGTCAAAGCCATCCAGGACATGCATCCACCAAGGAACCTCAAAGAGCTCCGAGGCTTGCAGGGCAGATTAGCCTACATCAGAAGATTCATAGCAAATCTTTCGGGCCGTTGCCAGCCCTTTACCCGTCTCATGAAAAGGGTACTGCCTTCATATGGGACCAAGCCTGTCAAGAAGCTTATGAAGACGTTAAGAGGTATCTCACAAAACCTCCGGTCTTAGTGGCCCCTACATCAAGGAAACCATTCTTGCTCTATGTAAAAGCTCTGGACTATTCCCTCGGTGCCCTCCTCGCTCAGAAGGACAACAATGGCCATGAGCAGGCCATTTATTATCTGAGCAAGACTCTCATAGGAGCGGAATCTCGCTACAATCCTATTGAGAAGAGTGTTTAGCTCTCGTCTTCGCTGTCCAGAAGACACGACATTATTTGGTTGGCCAAACCATACATGTCATCTCCAGGGTGAACCCTTTACGTCTTCTCATGACGAAGCCAGGGTCGCTGAATTCAAGGTTGGCTAAATGGGCACTTCTGTTGTCTCAATACGACATGACCTTTACTCCTCAGAAGGCAGTCAAAGGCCAGGCCCTTGCAGAGTTCTTAGCTGCCCATCCAGTTCCAGAACATTCAAAACTTCACGAAGACATCCCTGATGAAGTCTTCGAGTCTAATGTAACCTCAGCAGAGGAAGTGTGGCAGATGTTTTCGACGGAGCATCGCGGATGGGCCCCAAAGGGAAGATTATTGCCGGAGTGGGGGTTGTGTTCATCTCCCCACAGGATCATATCCTTCCCAGAGCATCTCCCTGACAGAGTCATGCTCTAATAATGTAGCGGAATACAATGCTCTGCTCATCGGTCTCCAGCTCGCCCATGGAATGGGGGTACGCTACCTTGAAGCTTACGGCGATTCAAAGCTGGTCATCAGTCAAGTCAAAGGCGAATATGAAGTCCGCCATGAGGACTTGGTGCCTTATTATCATACAACCATCGAATTGGCTAGCTTATTTGAAGGTTTCTACATCGGGCATGTGTCCCGATCTCAAAATACCAAGGCGGATGCTCTCGCTGCATTAGCGACAACGCTAGCCTTACCGGCCGACACCGAGTATCACCTCACAGTCGCAACCCGGCATCTCGTATGCTCCAAGCATATTCTAAGGATCCAAGAGGTCCATAATATCTCCACGGATCTTGAGCCGAGGGATTAGCGCTTCCCTCTCATTGACTACGCTCTGCACGGTCTGCTTCCAGACGATCCCAAAGAAGCGGCGTCCATCAGACGAAGGTCGCTCCGTTTCTACTATGATCCTACTATGAAGACACTCTACCGTCGTTCATATGACGGTGTCCTTCTCCGTTGCCTTTCCCATTCAGAGGCACAGGAAGTGCTTAAAGAAGCACATGATGGCATTTGCGGAGCTCACCAGCCGGGTCCAAAGCTTAAAGATAGGCTGCACAGACTTGGGTACTACTGGCCGACCATGATGGCCGATGCCACCCAATATGCACGAAGGTGTAAGGCGTGCCAGGTCCATGCAGACTTCATACACCAACCGTCGGAGTTGCTCCACCCTACTGTTGCTTCATGGCCATTTGAAGCATGGGGAATTGATGTCTAGGGCCAATCAGTCCCTCTTCGGCAAGAGGTCACCGGTTTATCCTGGCAATAACCGATTACTTCTCAAAATGGGCAGAGGCCACACCGTTGGCCGAAGTTAAAACCTCCAATCTGGTTAGCTTCATCAAACACCATGTCATCCATCGATTTGGTGTCCCCAGGCGGATCATCCACGACAATGGTCCTCAATTCATAAGCCAAGGATTCTATCGGTTCTGCGATAAATACCGAATTCAGAATATGGCTTCAACAGCTTACAATCTTGCCGCCAATGGTTTAGCAGAAGCATTCAACAAGACAATCATCAAGCTGCTCAAGAAGTTTGTCTCCTCGAACAAGCGAGATTGGGATGAAAAGCTCGGTGAATGCCTTTGGGCTTACCGGACTACGGTTCGGACACCGACAGGCAATACGCCTTTCTCCCTAGTATATGGGTGCGAAGCGGTCATCCCATTGGAAATCCAGGTGCCATCATTGCGAGTAGCCTTGACTACTAAGATGACATCAGAAGACAATGATCGTCTGCGTCTTCAAGAGCTCGAAGCCCTAGACGAGAAGCGGCTACAAGCTCAGCAACACATCGAGCTATATCAGGCTCGGATGTCAAAAGCCTTCAATAAGAAGGTCAAGCAGAGAGTCTTCCAGAAAGGAGACCTGGTCTTAGCCGTCAGACGACCGATGATCATGACGCACAAGACCAAAGGCAAATTTCAGCCTAAATGGGAAGGACCGTTTGTGATAGAGGCAGTCTATTCAAACGGAGCATACCGCCTTACAACTGCAGATGGCGACCTACTCATGATGCCGATCAATGGCAAATTCTTAAAGAAGTATTATCCTTAATCGAGGATCTTGCTCTCGGTCAAGTTAACATTACACTTCTGATCGAGACCCGCGCGCCCGGAATGCGCACAAAGAGAGCCTCTCTCTTTCTCCAAGCATATCAAATCTGTTGGTAGCTGGGGGTTTGCTTAAAATCCTAAGGGACCTGCTCCCACTTGATTCCCTCTCCAGAATCACTTACCAATTCTCATCCATAGAATGGTAAGACCACACATATTCCGCTGTTACGTTAACATTAAACCTATGACAGCAGTCCCCTCATTTCTCCTCGTGAGAACGAGACCTCCAAAATCACCTACCAATTCTCATCCATAGAATGGTAGGACCACATATATCTCACTGTTATGTTAACATTAAACCTATGACAGTGGTTCCCTCGTGAAAACGAGACCTCATCACTCATTGTTGAGCTTGGTGGCTTCTCAACCAGTTATGTCATTGCGACCTCTGAACTGGCAGATAGCCAAGTTCCATCTACTATTGAGCTTAGTGGCGTCTCAATTGGTTACGTCATCGCGACCTCTGAACCAGCAGACAGCTAAGTCTCGATCCCGAGTCCTGTTGACATTTACAAAAGACAGGTCTCGATGCTCGTTGACATTTACAAAAGACGAGTATCACCTATTTTTGAAGCTTGGCGGCGTCTCCATCGGTTATGTCATTGCGACCTCTGAACCAGCAGACAGCTAAGTCTCGATCCTGAGTCCTGTTGACATTTACAAAAGATAGGTCTCGATACTTGTCGACATTTACAAAAGACGAGTATCACCTATTTTGAAGCTTGGTGGCTTTTCAACCAGTTATGTCATTGCGACCTCTGAACTGGCAGATAGCCAAATTTCATCTACTATTGAGCTTAGTGGCGTCTCAATTGGTTACGTCATCGCGACCTCTGAACCAGCAGACAGCTAAGTCTCGATCCCGAGCCCTGTTGACATTTACAAAAGACAGGTCTCGATACTTGTCGACATTTACAAAAGACGAGTATCACTCACTGTGAAGCTTGGTGGCTTCTCAACCAGTTATGTCATTGCGACCTCTGAACTGGCAGATAGCCAAGTTTCATCTACCATTGAGCTTAGCGGCGTCTCAATTGGTTATGTCATTGCGACCTCTGAGCCAGCAGACAGCTAAGTCTCAATCTCGATGCTTGCTGACATTTACAAAAGGCAAGTATCTCCCCTTTTAGCCCCGCAATGGGCTAACCTCGAGACTGGCAACATCTCAATTGGTTATGTCGTTGCGACCTCTGAACCAACAGACAGTCATGTCTCATTATCCAAACAACAAAAGTCAAAAGAAAAATTTTCTATTAAAGCCAAAAAGATGGGATACATGGAGGAGCATATACAATGGCCTACAGGCGTATATGGTAAGATCGAATCCGATCCCCGAGCGAAGCTAGCCTCATTCTCCTGTCATCAGCAGCCTGGGCCAGCGCCTGTGATCTCAGCTCATCCTCATCAAAGTCCACCGCCTGAGCCAGACGAGCCTCGACCTCCGCCAAAGTCGCCCTCTGTGACGACTTCTGCCGCGCCAGTTCCTCACTCCGAGCCCTGAGCTGCTTAAGCCGCGCAGACTTTTCATGACGCATCTGTGTAGCTTTGGATAAGAGGAGATTTGCCTTCCGGATCATCTCTTCGGCCCTCTTAACCTTATCTTCGGCATCAAGAAGAGCACTGTTGGAAGCGTCAATTGCACTCCCAACCTCTGCTTGCTCTGTCTCCAAGGACTTCAAGTCAGAGGAGATAGCCTCAGCAGCCTCTTGAGCGGCGAGCTGAGCCTCGCGCCTTTGGGCGACAAGACGTGTGAGCCGTTCATCAGCCAAAGACGCTGCGTCTGAATGATGGAAATGGCGCCATTCCTCCACGTCCTTCTCAAGGTCATCTACCAGGAGCTCTAGAGCAGCAGCTTGATGGTACCCTCAAAGTCCCGGATACACTCAATGCCACGGGAAAGCCATCTTCAGCTTCGAGAATGGCACAGGCGAGCCCTTCAAGACTAGACCGATAGTCTGCTCCAAACTGTTATAGAAGCTGTCGACCAGATTACCGATGAAGTCATTCTCAGCTTCATCAACCTTTGAGACAACCTCGGGGCAATCTACCAACCCAGTCGACACCGCCGCAGAAGAAGAAGCGGGAACATCGACAGCAGCAGGGCAAGCCAAAGGTGACCGCGGCGGAGTCCTCAGCGACACCAGCACGCCAGCCACCGCGGAGGTAGGACTGGCAACCACCTCCTGAGCAGCAGGCTCGACAATCAAAGTCGGGGAACTAGGGTCCATGATCACCCTCAGCCCCGTACTGGGCAAAATTGCTGGCACCTCACTCGGTGATGTGATTGGGAGTGAGGATACCTCTGGGACTGCCGTCCCTTCAGCCTCTCGCCTTTCAGCTGACGTGGGCTGATAAGAAGGCAAGTCGCCATACAACACGTCCAACATGGCAACATCCGCCGTGGACGAAGCACTCAACCCACCCTCTGACCTTCCAGGGGAAGTCTCAGGCTCCTTCAAAGCCGACGCATCTTGAGGCCGAACACCTGCAACAAAGCCATGGTCAAAAAAGCAGATGCAGTAAACAGGGGAGATCAAAAGGTCGTCATTTTACCGAAGGCTGATGTTACTTCGTCAGCCTCATCAGTCTCTAGGGGTTCCATCGCGAAGTTCTTGCCAGAATCAACGCGGATAGCCGGTCTGCTCGCCGATTCCTCCGCAGACCACCCGATAGAGCTCGATGCCATAGGACCTCCTTTAGAAGTCCCAGCGCCCGAGAGGCCAATGTCGGTCGCATCACCTCCAGATTCCTCCGAGCGAGTAAAGGAACCAGCAGCAGCTCCATAAGCGAATAGAGGATCATACTGGTCCCCTTGCTCCCCATGCTCCTCAGCTCCTGCAACAAAAGCAAATGATGAGTTATTTAAAGTGCGCTGAAGGCATATTAGATGGGGGCCAATCTTACCAGTAGTCGGTTCAGCAACCGACGGCTCAGCCACTAATGGAGCAGCAGAAGGAGGCGCAGCAGACGGCTCACCCTCTACCACGATGGTAGGAGTCTGGCGACGGGGCCTCTTCGCCGACGACTTCCTACGGGATCCACTCCCACGCTTCCTTTTGAAGTGGACATCAGAGTCCTCTTCTTCCACTTCCTCCACATGTTGTGAGGGAGCTGTCCCCACTACACCAGACCCGGCTTCACGAATATCAGCTTCATGGGCATCAGCCCTCGACCCTACCTCAAAGCGAGGGCTCCCTGCATCAGAAGCCCCGCTGTCCTCTACAGCGATGAACTCCTCTATGCCAGGAACACGGACTCGTTTGCCCTCCATCTTATCAGAAGCCTTCTGCCTCATCCGATGAGAAATTAACTTCACACCCGAACGGTTGGCATTAAACCCAGCAGGTGTGGAGTTCGAAGCCGCATACCATTGGCAGAAACACAGGGTCGCCCAAAGGCCGGGATCCCTCAGCGGCGTGCGTAGCCACGCTCCAGTGCCATCCGCGGTAAAGAACCGCCAAGCATGAGCCCCATCAATGAGGCTCCCCATGAAAGCTAGGTCCGGATTGGGGTTGCCCACATACAACTGGTCATACCCAAATTGGCGGGCAAACCGGCTCGGGACGTAGGGCTCCAGGTAGCAGGTATCCCCACTCCTGTACAGCAAATGCGAGGGCCGGATACAGACCAGCCACTCGAAAACACCCCAACTCATGGGAGATCGACCTGACTCCACATCATGGAATTCTTCGTTGTATCCTGCACCCCGCAGGCGAGGAAAATAACGGAACAGGCTATAAGCGTCATAACGACGCACTAACTTGCGGGCCTCGGCCACATAAGTTTTCTGCCACAAACGGCCTTCAAAGCGACGGAGAAGCGCCGTTTGAACACCCTGCGGAGGGTCTTCCCCAGCTCCAATCAAACTGGGGCAGTGCAAGGCGAACCACGCCATCAAGTAGGTGTACGGTAAACCTACCGTAGGATTGGGTCCGTCACAAGGCAGGACGGCACCCTTCCCTCGCCTTGACGCCATTGGCCTGCAGAAAACCTCCGTCAGTGCACGAAGGCCCCTCTGAATACAACACACCATGGCCGGGAGAAGACCCAGACAGTGGCCATGGACCAAGCGGACGGCAGGCAGCAGCACGTTCGGGTGGACGATGTCACCCGAAGAAGAAGGCACGACACACTTCTTTAACCAGATGGTTAAGAAGCCGGCCAGCAACGCCTTGCGAGACATAGGCCGACGGGCCTGATGGTGAAAGCTCCGAAGAACATCACCCTTCCCGAAAGGACCATCATCTTCTGCCACGACGATGTCCTTTTCAGCATGCACCTCCATCCTTGCCAAGATGTCTTCTTCAGCAACTCCGCAATGAGCTGCCTCAGGCGCACTAGTCATATCCGGGAACAAGTAATTCCCCCAGCTCTTCAAGCTCTTCGAGCTACCTTTGCCACCAGTGTGGATGCTGGAGCAAATGTGCAAATGGCACATCAATTCCCGATATGTCTCGAGCAGAGCAGGCTCCTGCTTCTCCAGAATAGCCAACTCCGCCTCACAGGGAAAGTACTCTTCGTATGGAAGAGACCCGAAGGGCAAAGCAGAGATCTCCCGCATCTCGTGCAGGGCCATGCCCAACTCACCAACTGGGGTGAAGAAAGTCCCCAAGGCCGGGCAGTACAACTCAAGGATGGCGTAGAAGCACGCCACCTTCATCTCGATGCCGTAGCAGGTCGCCCTGATGGCCTCATGGAGGTTTAACCTCTCTAAGTCCCCCTCAAAATGGGTGAGGATATAGTTGGTCAACTCCGCCCACCACGACCTAGGAGGGTGGACCCAACCGGGAGTCCTGAAATCGGTGGCAGGGTAGTTCCCGTCAACTTCGCAGAACTGAGTGCCAAAGGTCGGCGCCGCAGCTGGGTTCTCTCCTACTGGAAGGTCCCGCGATACCTTCCCAGGATATAGCCCCATTATGCTACGAGGATGGCCAGCCCTCGAGTAGCCGGACTGGAATGTCAACCTCCCGACACTTACAGACTCGGCATTTAGGCTCACGCCCCACGCCATCTTCCGAGCCTGAGTCACGCTCGCGAAGGAAGACAAAGCAAAATGTCGCTTAGTGGACGGGAGATAGAATCTCTCGCCGTCCAACTGGAAGATCCATTGGCCTTCACCGGCCTGCAGCTGGCGATCGGGATCTGGTGCAGCATCCCCGAACATGAAGTCAGGCTTTCTGTAAGCCTGACGGTCGATATCTTCAAGAGGAGCCGTAGTCAAGATGCTCCGCATGGCCTGCGGACGACCGTCCTGGATGAGCGTATCCCGTACAAGGGAGCTCGGATCACTAAACAATGAAGCCTGCCCATAGAACTGCAAGCTGATGCTTCCGCCTGCTCGACTGGCTACACCGAACAGACTGTTCTGGAGGCCGAAGGCGTAATGTACTGCAAAAATAGAAATGAGCTATGATTAGTTCACCAATCAAGTGGATGCGAAAGCATAAAAATTCACTAAGGCATAGCCTCGCCCAGCAAGCAGGGCCTGCAAGGCGATAGCTTTGAAAAAGCCTCGCTTCATGGATAAGACTGCATCTTTGCAGAAAATATCCAAAGCGCCAACTTCGCTTAAAGTAGGAAGTGGCATAGCCCTAAGGGCTGACGTCATCAAAAGGACATCATGGTCAACGGTCGTCCTTCGTAGCCACGACTGAAGGGACATGACCCACATCCTGTTCCTCTACAGGATGGAGATTGCCCAAGCAATGGCTTCCTACGAAAGCCTAAAAGAAGAACTGTTCAGTTCTTACTTCCCTGGTGCAAGGAAAATAGGGAAGTTTAGGGAAACGAGTTCCCTAATGAGGATAGATCCCATTCGATCGTCCTAAATAGCCAAATGACTGGCTCCAAAGGAAAAGAGACCTCGGTCTCCAATCAGACAGGAAAATTCCTTACCGGTGACTGGTCGTTCGATGACCGGAGGAGGAAGGCCCTCCGCCGCAGAAGTCGCCACTTCCTTACCCGCTCGTCTTTGGGCGCCATTAAGAACTGCAAAAGTTCTCGAAGTACTCTAAAGCAAAGGAGGAAGAAGGAGAGGAAAAGACAGAAATTTCTCTGAAAAAAGGGAGACCTTTCCATATTCAGCCCAATCGGGCTTTTATAGGCCAATCAGCGCCTGAAACGAGGCCTCGAAAAAAGGGCCCATGCCGCCGTTTCGAATTAATTCGAAACAGCGCCCGAAGCGCCTTCCCGAGAAGCGACGGTTCAACTCTACTAAGAGTTAACTTCGCACTGGTGCAAAAGTGCGGACTTCGCACAATCCTTCAAGGGCTTCGCTGAAAGGTCTACCTTAGCCCTCTAAAAAGGTGCTATGTCCTTAGCTCCGCACACAGTTTAGCCCAGCTATGGCCAAACTCTCAGTGAAAGTAAGCAAAAATCAGATGATCAGACGATGAACTTTCATTGATTCAAAAGCAAGGGTACATTTGATATTACATCAAAGTTGTGTTTAACACACCAAGTTGCCTAACAAGGTCATTTGCATAAAAGGCATATAAGCGGTTTTATCTACTCCCAGGCCAGACCAACGGGACAGGAAGGGCCTTCCTCCTGCATAAGGCCGTAATCCTTCGCACATGAACAGATGGTGCCACAAGGACACGGTCATTTTTCTCCACAAAATGGCAGATCTTGTCAGGCCATTTTTGTTGAAGCCTGGCAATAAAAACCTATCGCCGCCAACACGATAGATCACGTATAATGGGAATTGGAAGTGGTACCAGTGATCTAACAGGCGCGATATCCGCTTTCCTGAAGTGGATCACCCCCAAAGGCCACCAAAGTTGAAAGTCGGCAATAATGCCGGCGATCCCACAGGCGACGCCCATCATCTTGAAGCGGATCCTCTCCGATAAAGGCGGCGGCCAGCCTCACCTCAGAACGAATCATCTCGGATAAGAGGCTGCCAACAGCCCCTGGGACGCGCACTCGCTGCCCCGAATTGTTCCTCCTACTTAAAAGTAAAGCTTCAACCGGGGAAGCATAAGGCAATTTCATGGTTTCTTCCATCAAGTTACCAGACTGGCAAGCATAGCTCACTGCAAGGCAAATTGGAGCAAGTTAGCAGTTAAGCACAGAAAAAGCTGCAAAGATATTAAGTCAGATTCTTGGGCGGCAAAGCAATCCGACTTCAGCAGAGGACAAGCTCCCCCTGCACAGCAACCATGGACTAGCTCAGCAAACGCCAAGTCCTAGCCTCACCTCTATGGCAAAGTCAGACACAGTCTCAACATTCACCAATATGGCAAGACTGGCTCAACCTTTGAAGAGACCAAGTCCTAAGTTCTGCCTGTATAGCAGACTTAACATGCAGTGATCTTTCTCTGATCAAATCAAGACGATGGCTTCGCAGAGAGCCATGATGAGATTCTTCTCTGCAGATCAGCCAAGTGCAAGATGAAGATCGAGGGAAGTTAATTCCTAAAGCAGCTGTCAAAGCTAAACTAAGGGAGATGAATTCCCTAAAATCGGTGAAGTCGTTGAACGATCAAGACTTACTGGTCCTTGGCTGGTTAGACAACCAGAGTGGGTTTTCCCACTAATTCAGATATCTGAGCATCTCTCACAACCAAGAGAAGAGAAGAAGAAAGGCAAAACATTTCTCTTCAGAGGACCTCAAGTGTCCTATTTATAGGACCCATGGCCTGAGCGCAACCACCCCAAGCGTGGAAGCACGAGCGCATTCAAGGCATTTATTGCGCCTTGATGGAAGGGACGGTTTTCCCTTGGAACCGTGCAAAGGGAGAAAACGTCTCCCTCATAAAAGGCACTTATGGCGCCTTGAATAAAGGGAATATCCTCCCTTGGAAATGTGCAAATCGGAGAACATCTCTCTCGATCAGCGCGAAAGAAGGAATGATCCTCCTCGTAACCGCCCCACGGCAGTTGGCTTTGAAAAGGCAACAGGAGTTCCAAAGCGGACTTATTTCTTGGAAGCCCAGATGCGGAGCTACCCCGACGCGAAGCTACTCGCGAACCAGTGCAATTCTTCGGCGAATTCATCCCAAAGCAGGATTGAAGGCGAAGCTGAACTCAACCATCATGGTGACGTTCATACTCCACATACTATCACAGCAGTTCAAAGTGTTTCGGAGTCTGAGCTATTGCAGACTCTCGAAAACTTTGAAGGGGGTCTTGTTGACACTTAAAAAAGATAAGATTCTCATTGGTCCGAACGATGTCTAAACTTGTTGACATTTACAAAAGACAAGGGACAGACGAGCTGAAGACCAGTTTTCACCCACCTCCAAGGGACAAGGAAGCGGTTTGGACTCCACTGATCCAGCAAGCAGAACAGTGAACCCGGATTGTTTCTAAACAGACCTCAGCAGGTCTAAAATGCTAGTATATAGCATTACATTAGCCCAAGGAGATAGCCTCGTTTGAGAGGCTAGCATCATCCAGAGCATCGCCAGGAAGCTAACTGATAGCTTCACCGAAAAGCCTCTTTTCAGGATTTCGCTAAGGATTGCCTCTAGCTCCGCTATGAGCTTCAGAGCGGGCAGCTCCGCTATCAGCCTGCTATGGTCAACCTTTGACCAATCAAATCTCCTGACAAGATCGGATTCAATCTAATCAAATCCAATCGGGATTCAAATATGGCAGGTGATTGCCGCAATCTCTTGGCTCTCTTAAAACGAGTAAGAGGATCAGAGAAATCCTCCAACGAGATGGAAAGGATCAAATCAAATCGGAAAGATCAACCGACTTGCCCATTTTCTAGCTCCGCAGAAGCTATCCTAGCCTCGCAGTAAGGCTACTTTCCAGATTCAAACAGATTCGGTTCAATCTGTTTCCATATCTTCAAGGGGACGATTATACCCTTGCTCTCCCTATAAATAGCCCGCCAGGGGTACAAGGAGAGGAGAGAGAGATAGATCGATCGATCAAAGAGAGAGATAGATCGATCGATCAAAGAGAGAGAGAAGACTCCACAAGCAGAGGCTTTTTCACGACGCACCGTGCGCTCTCTAATTCAGAGACCTTTCAAGAGAAATACTTCTCTTTTCAGGGTGGCGATACCCTAGTAACCTCTTTTCCTCAAGGAATCTCCGGAACCAGGCGAGAAGGAATTCCTTACAGAAGGCGGTTTTTGAGAAGTAGCCAGAGGGTTCTACCAATCCTCTGTTCTCTGATTCCCGGAACCAAGCGAGAAGGGAATCTCATCGCTCGCATCGTCAAAGGGACAAAGTGGTCGCGCGCTGACCAGACTCCTATCGGCACATTTTCCCAGAATCTCTGAGGAGATCTACTTGTAATCTTTTGAGAATACTTGTAATTTAGCTCCTCAAACTCTTTTTGTAAGTTTTCCCCCCTTTGTAAACATAATGGAAAACACCGGTCGATCGGATCGGTCGACTGTAGCATAAGTCGGTCGACTGGTGCAGTCGACTGACGTGTACAAGCGTGCACGCCAGCTTGAGCTGGTGGGCCGGTCGACCAGGTCAGTCGACTGTCCAGAGAGCTCTGCTCTCTGGAAATGACCCCCGTCGATCTGGTCGGTCGACCGGCAGAGAGCTCTGCTCTCTGAATCCAGTCTCGGTTGACCGAGCTGGTCGACCGGTGGGCTCAACGGTCAAAAATATGACCATTGGCCGGTTGACCGCCCGGTCGACCGGAAGGGCATTTCTGTCCTTTCCAGCTGCCAACGGGCAGATTTCATATGGGGCTATAAATACTCCCCATTTGAGTTTGTTTTCAACAAGTTTTTCAAGAGCAAAAATTCTCACTCTTTCTAGTGTTTAATTACAAGTTTTCAAAAGAGTTTTTGGGTTTAAAGATTTTATCTTTATTTGTTTAAAGGGTTGGAAAAATCAAGAAAGGAGAAGTCTTTTTGGATTGTTTTTTATCTTCATTTTATATCTATTCTAGAAGTTTTCCTAAGAGTTTTTTCTTTGTGTTTTTGATTTCCAAACTCTTTATATTCTCACACTTGAGCTATCTATCTATCCTATCTATTAGGATTATTATTTTGTGGGAAAATTTGTTTGTGGTTATTAATACCACCAAGTTGTAAACCTTCCATTTATTGTGATATCCCTCTAGTGAGAGGTGATAGTATTGGTATCCCTCTTGTGTAGAGGTGACATGGAGGTTGTTGGAATCCCTAAAGTGTGAGGTGATTAAGTTTGTTGGTACCCCTCTAGTGAGAGGTCGATATTGTGTTGGTTTGTGGCTTATCTCTAAGTGTAGAGGTTGTATTTGTTGGAGAGAGAGGAGTTGTGTACTTCCGATTGTATTTGCCCAAAATTCTCAGTAGAGATTCCCTGTATGGGAAGTCCTATGTGGACGAGTTAGTGAAAATCCTTCTATGCGAAGGTGGGGACGTAGAGCTGTGTGCTCGAACCTCAAAACATATCTCGGGTTTGCGTTTGATCCACTTTCTCTAACTTTCTCTCTTACATTGTGCATTGTATCTTATTGTCATATCATATATACATGCTTGGTTTGATTGTGTGCCCATTGTGTTAAACCAAGAGAGCTTCATATAGCACCTCAACTCTTATTCGAAGGAATCAACAGGAGCTAGTCCAGAGCCCTTCACCGGGAATTCGGCTACACTCTTTGGTTACACTAAGTGTGTTACATTAAGTTTTTAAATTTTGCATTATTTGTCATTAGATTAGCCTTACACCTATTCACTCCACCTCTAGGTGTACTTTCAATCGGTATCAGAGCACAAATTTGGTTATAAACATGTGCATGAAATGGGTGGTAGGAAATATGAGTTATACACGTGATTCTCATTGTGTTTCCAATTAGTATCACAATTGATATTTATTTTGTATACTCATATTTATTTCTATATATGTATGCTTGAACTTCAAATAGTAACAATTTCGATTGGTATTTATATTTTCATACATATATATGTGTTTTGATTATGCTTACTATATCTTTATATCGTTGAGCACAAATTTGATTATGCTAAGTTTGATTTAGTCCTTAATGATAATTATTTTTAAATTGGTATCTTATACAAGCTTATATATTATTTTCATGAGTATTTCATAAAGGGAGAGAAAATTCATGTTTTACCTTTCAATCGGTTTTGTTTACCTTTGGTATCTTACTCCCACTCTTTATATTGAAAAATGATATCTTAGTTTTCATTTGGTTTCCTTCGCTCCTAATGAAAATTATTTTCAGTTTCTATATGTTTCATTTTCAATATTGGTATCAAGAATCTTAAACTGATATTATTCTCTATTTGGTATCTCTATTGCAAAATATTTTTAGTGTTTGACCAAAAAGATTGGTTTATGTTTTTCAATTGGTATCAAAAGTGTAAAATATTTTCAATTGGGACTAATTTTTACAATTGGTATCAAGATTACCTATATGTTTATATCTTTCAATTGATATCAAAATTTTTATTATTTTTTATTTTCATTTGGTATCATAAATTGGTATCATGATGTTTCGATGTATACCTTCATGCTAAATTGATATATTTTTCAATTGGTATCATAATATTTTGATTTGTATTGCTTATATACAAGGAAAGCTTAACATCTTCTCTATATATAGATTCGTGTTCTCTATATATAGATTCGTGTTGAGTGTACGTCATATTGAAGTGATTAATCTTTCTTTGGTATGTAGTACATGTGTGTAGTAGGAGCTTCACATCTCCTTTTATATATTGTATATTTACTTTATGTGGTTAAGGTTTTATCTCTTTTTATATAAATGCATGTATGCAGGGGGAGTTAACTTCACGTCTCTCCTCTTCATGAATGTATATAGCATATATATCTTTATTGTTTGATTTATGTAAAAAGGGAGAAAAATATTGTTTATACCCTTTATTGTTTGCACCCCTTTATTGATGAATTGACAAAAAGGGGAGAGATATTTTGGAGTTTTATATGCATGTTTGTTTATATACTTTTTTTTATATGCATATGTGTTTAAATTTGTTATCCTTTACCATTCGTATCAAAAGCATCTTTTATTGTTTTGTTGGTATCGAGAGTTTTTATTGGTATCAAGAGCAACATTATTTTAAGAACATGTTTATTTTAAAATAGAGTCTTTATTGGTATCAAGAGCAACATTTTTTAAGAACATGTTTATTTTAAAATTGATATCAAAAGTACGTTTATTTCATTGGTATAAAAGATCATGTTTAATTCATTTTCTAATTTTATGCATGTTTATGCATATCTATATTGAGCATTCATTGCATATATTTATTGTTTATTACTATGCATGAGTTAAGAGAAAGTTTCTTTGAATCTTAACTTTAATCCATGCATATATAACTCCATGAGTTTTGTCATCATCAAAAAGGGGGAGGTTGTTGGCCCAGAGCCCTTCACTCTAGTTTTGGTGATGATTATGTTGGCCCAAGAGGTTACACTCTCCATTGTTTTGTGTTTTGATGATAACAAACCAAATAAGTGCTATTTGGTACTAATGATTTGATCAAGATGCATTTCAGGTTTTGTACCATGTTTAGAGCTCATTCGCTTCGCTTTTGCAAAAACTTCTAAGTTCCATATAGCAATGAAGGCAAATTGCACATCAAGGAAGGATCATAGAAGAGAAGGCACTTGCAAGGCATTGGATGGCTCAAAGATTGCTTCAGAGGTCCTTAGGTTTTGTTTTATAGCTTTATAGCATGTTAAAAAATAGAGAGTAGGTTTGAAGCTCAAACACACACGTTTTCACGCGTATGCTATTTCCAAGTTTATCCCTCATAAAATATACAAAAATACTTTAACACTAATTCTTCCTTCTACAAATCTGTTTTTATGTTGTATACTGATTTCCTGTTCAAAATAGTTTTGATCAAAATATTTTTCCTCTCAAAATTCCCTTTCTATTTCAATTTTTGACCTGAGCGGTCGACCGGCAATATACCACCAGTCGACCGAAGATCTGGCAGAGTGCACGTATCCGTGTGCACGTCTGTCGGTCGACCGGTAGGCTACCGGTAGTCGACCGAAGTTTTAGTTTGCTCTCTGTATCTTACCAGTCGACCGGTGGTCTACCGGCCTTCGACCGATAGTTCATCTTTTTATCTTTTCGGTCGACCGGCTATCTACCGATAGTCGACCGGTACATGTTTTGAGTCTCAGTCAGGAGCAGTCGACTGTACCAGTCGACCGATAGTTCATAACGGTCAAATTTTGAACTATCGGTCGACCGGGCCAGTCGACCGATATGGCCGTTGAACAGTAAAACGGGCATATTTTTAATCTGTTTTAACTTGATTTTTGAAATTAAATATCCGTTGGAGGGTATATTTGGAACTAATTACTTCCTAATCTTCAGTAATTAATTCCTAACCCTAAACCCTAGCCCTCTCCTATAAATAGGGGTGTTTGGGGAGAGTTTCTTTACAACAATTATTCAAGAGAAAATTCAAAAGTTTGGGATATTTCAAAAGAGCTTGTTTCTTGTTTTTGTGCTGATATTTCTCATTCATTTTCAGAAGTGTTCTTGATATACTCTCTGAATTTGATTTTCTTTCTTCACTTACACAAGAGCTTCATTCCTTCTCAATATTCTCTAAGGACCTTTGTAAGGGAAGAGATATTTGAAAGAGAGAGTTTGTGATCTTTTGATTACTTAGAAATTGTATTGTGCTGAAATTGTAGGAGTTGGGTACTCCATTTGTAATTGATCTTTGTGATAGTGAAAGTAGCTAGAATCCTTCTGGGGAAGGCGGGGAGTAGAGCTGGGTGCTCGAACCTCGATAACATATCTTTGTGTTTGCGATTGGTTTACTTTCCATTGCTATTACTTAGTGTTTTTGATTGCTATTGCCATATTCATTCATTCATCTCATTGCATTTGCTTCATAATTTTTAAATTGGCCTTAGATTAGCATAATCACCTATTCACCCCCCCCCCTCTAGGTGATTTTCAATTGGTATCAGAGCTTGGACTCTAGGTTTGGCTTAACATCCTTAGAGAGATCCTAAAATATTGCTAATCAACATTTTCATTCATCCATACACACACTAGTAAACATGGCCGACAACATTAAATCCCCACCTAAATTTGATGGCCTTAATTTCCCTATTTGGAAGGTTAGGATGACTATATTTTTGCAATCACTAGGTAGCTTAGTTGCCAAATCCTTGACCAAACCCTATGAGGCACCCGATGGTGATGAGGGCACTTGGACCGACCTTGACTTTAAGATGTATGAGGCTAACTCAAAAGCCCAAAACTCCCTTCTTACCGCCTTGAATGAGGACGACCTTACACGTGTTATTCATTGCCAATCCGCCTATGAGATGTGGCAACACTTATTGGTCACGCATGAAGGGACCTCACAAGTCAAGAGAGCCAAAGTAGATCTCTTGCGGTCTCAATATGAATCATTTAAGATGCTAGATGATGAAACAATTGATTGCATGATTACTCGTTTCACAAAAATCACTAATGGTCTTTCTTCATTAGGTGACATCATCTCCAACGACCAAAAGGTACGCAAGGTGATACGGGCTCTTCCTCCATCTTGGGAGATCAAGTCTACTACCTTGAAGGAATTGAACGACAAAGACGAGATGGACATCATAAGTCTCATAGGGAACCTCAAAACCTATGAGATGGAGAAGAAAGCAAGAGAAGAGGCGGCTCCAACAAAGAAGAAGTCTATCGCTTTCAAGTCTTCTTCCTCCACCATTGAAGACGAAGATGAAGATGAAGAAGAAGATGAGGAGCTCTCCCTCCTCGTGCGCAACATCAAGAGGATGTACCGGAAGAACAAGCAAAATTTCCGGAGAAAGTTTGAAGGTAAAGAGGAGCGAAAGATCATTTGCTACAATTGCCGCAAGCCCGGACACATCATGGCCGATTGCCCGGAATTCAAGAAGAAAATGACTTCCTCCTTCAAGCCAAGAAAGCAAGACGAAAAGAAGGCTTACAAGGCCACTTGGGATTCAGAAAGCGAGTCCGAAGATGAAGAAAAGGCGGACACCGCAAACATGTGTTTCATGGCAAACACACCCAAGGTAACCCCTCAAACTCTTGAATCTATAGATGATAATGATGATGATTTAAGTAAGGAAGTTCTAGTGCATGCTTTTGTAGAACTTTCCGAAACTTATGATAACAAGAAAATGGAGTGTTTTAAACTACAAAAGGAAGTTGCTTTTCTTAAATCTCAACTTGCTTTGATTTCACAAGAAAAAGAGGATCTTTCTTCTAATCTTATTTCCATTCAAAATGAATTTCATTCTTATAAGATTTCTTGTAAGGGTAAAACCCCTATTGTTGATAATAATGAAATTTCTTCTTTTAAAGCTAAAATGAGTGATTTGAAAAAGTTTTAAAAGATTGTGCTTTTAATACAAAGAAACTTGAAGAAAAATTTTCCAAAAAGCATACATCTCATGCTAAAGTTTCTCATGATAAAATTCCACATGCTCATACTTCTAATGCTTCTCATGCTAAATCTTTTCATGCTCACAATGCCAATGCTCACAAAACACACACTGATTATGCATTTAAATATGGTAGAGTGTATAGATGCACATATTGTGGCAAAAATGGACATTTAGCAAAATTTTGTTATGATAAATTGCATAGCTCAAATAATCTTGTTTGGGTTAATGGTTCTAACCTCATGGACCCAAGAAAATGTGGGTACCAAAATCAAGTCCTAAAATGTTTGATGTAGGTACACACCAAGGCTCCAAGACGTAGGGAGCGGTGGTACCTTGATAGTGGTTGTTCGAGGCACATGACATGGGATATCAACAACTTCACAACCCTATCAAGGTACATGGAAGGTGGCTCCGTCACCTTCGGGGATGATTCCAAAGGCAAGATAATTGGTATCGGTAATATCCAAATTGGTACATCTCCTATAATAGAGAATGTTGTTTTAGTTGATGGTTTGAAGCATAATTTACTTAGTATTAGTCAATTTTGTGATCGTGGTCTTAAAGTTGTTTTTGATGATACTTCTTGCAAGATTTTTGATATTAAATCAAATGATTGTATTTTGACCGGTTTTCGTGATGACAATGTTTATATAATTGACATGCTTAATGTAGAGTGTTCTACTAAGTGTTTAAATGCTTTTAATGAAAATTCATGGCTTTGGCATAGAAGATTAGGACATGCTTCTTTTGAACATCTCTTTTAGAATTAATTCAAAGGAATTGGTGAAGGGTATTCCTTGCTTGAGTTTTGAGAAAGACCGCATTTGTAGTGCGTGCCAACTTGGGAAACAAACCAAGTCTTCCTTTAAACCAATCAAGGATATCATGTCAACTAGACCTCTAGAATTAATTCATATGGATTTATTTGGACCAACTAAAACTAAAAGCTTAAATGGAAGTAGATTTGCATTTGTTTTAGTTGATGATTTCTCTCGATTTACTTGGGTTTTCTTTTTGCAAAATAAAGATCAAACTTTTTCTCACTTTAAGATTTTTAGAAAAAGAGTTGAAAAAGAGAAAGGTTTTCCGATTTTGAGAATAAGGAGTGATAGAGGTGGTGAGTTTGTTAACCAACTCTTCATGACTTATTGTGATGAAAAGGGAATTAAGCATGAAATGTCTTGTCCTAGGACTCCACAACAAAATGGAGTTGTAGAAAGGAAAAATAGAACACTTCAAGAGATGGCTAGGACAATGATAAGTGAATACGACCTCCCTCAATATTTATGGGCCGAGGCCGTAAACACCGCATGCTATATATCGAATCGTATTTATTTATGCAAAAATTCTTCGAAAACTTCTTTTGAAATGTATCATTTTAGAAAACCAAATGTTTCCTATTTCAAAGTTTTTGGATGCAAATGTTTTGTTTTGAACACTAAAGAGAATTTGGGTAAATTTGATGCTAAAGCTTATGAGGCTATCTTTGTAGGATATTCCTCTACTAGCAAAGCATATAGAGTTTTCATTAGATCTTCACTTACTATTGAAGAAACCATGCATGTTAAGTTTGAAGAATCTAATGTGTGTGTTGAGAATGTTGTAGAGTTTGAACCATTAGGTGAAAGCTTGGAGAAACTATCCTTGAAGGACTCACCCGCGCAAGAAGATAAGCAAGAACCTTTAGGTGAAGTTCAAAAGGATAATGAGGAAAGCGTTCAACCGCTTCCCAAAGCTTGGAGATATGCTACAAATCATCCAAAGGAGCTCATCTTGGGTGATGCTTCCAAAGGAGTCACAACGCGCTCCAAACTCCATGACCTATGTGGTAACTTTGCTTTCATTTCTCATTTTGAACCCAAAGGCATTCTCGAAGCCGAGACGGACCCATATTGGTTGCTTGCCATGCAAGAGGAACTCAATCAATTTGAGCGCAACCAAGTTTGGCACCTTGTTCCTAAGCCCCACGATAGACCAATAATTGGTACTAAGTGGATCTTTAGGAATAAGTTGGATGAGTCCGGAAATGTCATTAGGAATAAAGCTAGGTTAGTGGCCAAGGTTACACTCAAGTTGAGGGAATCGACTTTGAGGAATCCTTTGCACCCGTAGCACGGCTTGAAGCCATACGGATAACACTAGCTTATGCATCTTTTAAAAATTTCAAACTTTTTCAAATGGATGTAAAAAGTGCATTTTTAAATGGATTTCTTAATGAAGAAGTTTTTGTTGCTCAACCTCCCGGTTTGTTGATCATGTTCATCCCGATTTTGTTTTCAAACTCGATAAGGCTTTATATGGTTTGAAACAAGCTCCAAGAGCTTGGTATGAAAGGCTTTCAAGTTTTCTTATTTCAAACAATTTTATTAAAGGCAAAGTAGACACTACTCTATTCACTAAGCATGTTGATAATGATATTTTGATTGTCCAAATTTATGTTGATGATATAATTTTCGGTTCTACTAATGAAGTTTTATGCAAGGATTTTGAAAAGGTAATGCAACAAGAATTTGAAATGTCCTCCATGGGTGAACTCAACTTCTTCCTTGGACTCCAAGTCAAGCAATTGCAAGATGGGAACTTCATTAGCCAAGCCAAATATGCAAAGGAACTCGTGAAGAGGTTTGGACTTGAAGACGCTAAAACTTGCAGCACTCCCATGGCAACTACAACCAAGCTTGATAAGGACGAACAAGGTAAAAATGTTGATATTAAATTGTTTAGAAGCATGATAGGTAGTCTTTTATATTTAACGGCAAGTAGGCCGGATATCATGTTTAGTGTGTGTCTTTGTGCTAGATTTCAATCGTGTCCCAAAGAATCTCATTTAATTGCCGTAAAACGCATTATTCGATATGTTAAGGGAACGATTGGATTAGGTCTTTGGTATCCGAAAACTATAGATTTTTCTATGATTAGTTATTCGGACGCCGACTATGCGGGTTGTAGAGTAGATAGAAAGAGTACTAGTGGGACATGTCAATTTCTCGGTAATTGTCTTGTTTCATGGTCCTCTAGGAAGCAAAATTCCGTAGCTCTATCAACCGCCGAGGCGGAGTATGTTGCCGCGGGGGCTTGTTGTGCACAAGTCCTTTGGATGAAACATACTCTCCTTGATTATGATTTGCATTATAAAAATATTAAAATATTTTGTGATAATACTAGTACTATTCATTTAACTAAAAATGCAAATCAACATAGTAAGACCAAGCACATTGAGATTAGATATCACTTTCTTAGAGATCATTTTGAGAAAGGTGATATTGATATTGATTATGTTTCCACCGATTTTCAACTAGCCGATATTTTTACAAAACCACTTGATTTTGCTAGATTTTCGTTTATTTGTGGAGAATTAAATATGTGTATTATTGATTAAACATGTTTTTCATAACCCTTTTTGATGTATGACAAAAAGGGGGAGAATAAGTTACATGTACAAAAATAAGTTCATTTGGTCTTGGTTCCATATGAATTTATGAGTTTTATGAGTTTTTATGTGTTTTTTGAATCTCTATGATTTAAGTTTAAATTGGTATCAAGGAGCAAATTTTTGATTTTTGGTGTTTTTTGATATCAAGTACAAGTTTTAAAGTTTCATTTGTATTGTATTGTTGATTTCAATAATTGGTGCATCATTTCTTTTTATCATTTCAATTATTGGTATCTAGAGCATATTTATAATGTTTAAATATAGCATAATTTGAGGGGGAGTTTTCTCCTCCCCATATTTTTGTAAATAGCCTATTTGTTTTGTCATCATCAAAAAGGGGGAGATTGTTGGCCCAAGAGGTTACACTCTCCATTGTTTTGTGTTTTGATGATAACAAACCAAATAAGTGCTATTTGGTACTAATGATTTGATCAAGATGCATTTCAGGTTTTGTACCATGTTTAGAGCTCATTCGCTTCGCTTTTGCAAAAACTTCTAAGTTCCATATAGCAATGAAGGCAAATTGCACATCAAGGAAGGATCATAGAAGAGAAGGCACTTGCAAGGCATTGGATGGCTCAAAGATTGCTTCAGAGGTCCTTAGGTTTTGTTTTATAGCTTTATAGCATGTTAAAGAATAGAGAGTAGGTTTGAAGCTCAAACACACACGTTTTCACGCGTATGCTATTTCCAAGTTTATCCTCATAAAATATACAAAAATACTTTAACACTAATTCTTCCTTCTACAAATCTGTTTTTATGTTGTATACTGATTTCCTGTTCAAAATAGTTTTGATCAAAATATTTTTCCTCTCAAAATTCCCTTTCTATTTCAATTTTTGACCTGAGCCGGTCGACCGGCAATATACCACCAGTCGACCGAAGATCTGGCAGAGTGCACGTATCCGTGTGCACGTCTGTCGGTCGACCGGTAGGCTACGGTAGTCGACCGAAGTTTTTAGTTTGCTCTCTGTATCTTACCAGTCGACCGGTGGTCTACCGGCCTTCGACCGATAGTTCATCTTTTTATCTTTTCGGTCGACCGGCTATCTACCGATAGTCGACCGGTACATGTTTTGAGTCTCAGTCAGGAGCAGTCGACTGTACCAGTCGACCGATAGTTCATAACGGTCAAATTTTTGAACTATCGGTCGACCGGGCCAGTCGACCGATATGGCCGTTGAACAGTAAAACGGGCATATTTTTAATCTGTTTTAACTTGATTTTTGAAATTAAATATCCGTTGGAGGGTATATTTGGAACTAATTACTTCCTAATCTTCAGTAATTAATTCCTAACCCTAAACCCTAGCCCTCTCCTATAAATAGGGGTGTTTGGGGAGAGTTTCTTTACAACAATTATTCAAGAGAAAATTCAAAAGTTTGGGATATTTCAAAAGAGCTTGTTTCTTGTTTTGTGCTGATATTTCTCATTCATTTTCAGAAGTGTTCTTGATATACTCTCTGAATTTGATTTTCTTTCTTCACTTACACAAGAGCTTCATTCCTTCTCAATATTCTCTAAGGACCTTTGTAAGGGAAGAGATATTTGAAAGAGAGAGTTTGTGATCTTTGATTACTTAGAAATTGTATTGTGCTGAAATTGTAGGAGTTGGGTACTCCATTTGTAATTGATCTTTGTGATAGTGAAAGTAGCTAGAATCCTTCTGGGGAAGGCGGGGAGTAGAGCTGGGTGCTCGAACCTCGATAACATATCTTTGTGTTTGCGATTGGTTTACTTTCCATTGCTATTACTTAGTGTTTTTGATTGCTATTGCCATATTCATTCATTCATCTCATTGCATTTGCTTCATAATTTTTAAATTGGCCTTAGATTAGCATAATCACCTATTCACCCCCCCCCCCTCTAGGTGATTTTCAGATTAACTCATGTAGTTATAGTTTACTAATAATCTTGTGATATTTAGTTTTAGATATTTGATCAAGATATTAGTAGGTGATTAGCTTCAACAAAGGTATTTTGGAGCTTTCACATGGTGATTTAAGAGCTCGAGCATCATGTTCACATCTAGCACTTAGTTGGAGTCAAGCTCGGTGGATCACGTTTGGATCGAGTCGACTTAGAGACGGCATTCTACAAGAAGACTTCAGTTTGTTTAAGTTAATATTGTATTTAAATCACTGTAAAGATTAGATAGTATGATATGCTCAAGTTCACTATACACACACACTTACTTTAAGTTTATTGATTTTTGGTTTTCGGTTTAACCAATATTGGATTTCAAGTCAAAATATAGATATACTATATTTCATATATATTGGATTCTATCCATATACAACATGCTTCAAAGTTGTTTAAATATCATGTTTTTGTATTTGCATGAGTTTTGGAGAAAATGGTTTTCCATTTCAAAAATCCTATTTTTGAAAAATACGGTTTTTGGTTTAAGGCAAATTTTCAATCTCACAAAAATGGTTCAAATAGTTTGAAATATGTCTTGAATTTTTATCACACATATTTTTATTTCAAAGATATAATAAGAACTAATTTTTGTGGAATTTATGTAATTTTATGGGATTTATTTGATAATAAAAACCTAAGTTTTTGAGTCCTATAATGGCTAGACTAGCTGTCTGCCGGTCGACCGACCGGTCAACTGTAGCAGAAGTCGGTCGACTGGTGCAGTCGACCGACGTGCACAAGCGTGCACGCCAACTTGAGCTGGTGGGCTGGTCGACCGTCCAGAGAGCTCTGCCCTCTGGAAATGGTCCGGGTTGATCGAGTCAGTCGACCGACAGAAAGCTCTACTCTCTGTATCCAGTCTCGGTCGACTGAGCTGGTCGACCGGTGGGCTCAACGGTCAAAAATATGACCGTTGGCCAGTTGACCGCCCGGTCGACCAGAAGGGCATTTCTGCCCTTTCCAGCTGCCAACGAGTAGATTTCATATGGGGCTATAAATACCCCTCATTTGAGTTTGTTTTCAACAAGTTTTTCAAGAGCAAAAATTCTCACTCTTTCTAGTGTTTAATTACAAGTTTTCAAAAGAGTTTTTGAGTTTAAAGATTTTATCTTTATTTGTTTAAAGGGTTGGAAAAATCAAGAAAAGGAGAAATCTTTTGGTATTGTTTTTATCTTCATTTTATATCTATTCTAGAAGTTTTCCCAAGAGTTTTTTCTTTGTGTTTTTGATTTCCAAACTCTTTATATTCTCACACTTGAGCTATCTATCTATCCTATCTATTAGGATTATTATTTTGCGAAAAAATTAGTTTGTGGTTGTTAATACCACCAAGTTATAAACCTTCCATTTATTGTGATATCCCTCTAGTGAGAGGTGATAGTATGGTATCCCTCTTGTATAGAGGTGATCGTGGAGGTTGTGTTGGAATCCCTCAAGTGTGAGGTGATTGAGTTTGTTGGTACCCCTCTAGTGAGAGGTCAATATTGTGTTGGTTTGTGCCTTGCCTCTAAGTGTTGAGGTTGTATATGTTGGAGAGAGGAGTTGTGTACTCCCGATTGTATTTGCCCAAAATCCTCAGTGGAGCTTCCCTGTGTGGGAAGTCCTGTGTGGACGAGTTAGTGAAAATCCTTCTGTGTGAAGGCGAGGACGTAGAGCTGTGTGCTCGAACCTTGAAACGTATCTCGGTGTTTGCGTTTGATCCACTTTCTCTAACTCTCTCTCTCTCTCTTACATTGTGCATTACATCTTATTATCATATCATATATACATGCTTGGTTTGATTATGTGCCCATACTTGTGTTAAACCAAGAGAGCTTCATATAATATCTCAACTCTTATTTAGAGGAACCAAGAGGAGTTAGTCTAGAGCCCTTCACCGGGAATTCGGCTACACTCTTTGGTTACACTAAGTGTGTTGCATTAAGTTTTTAAATTTCACATTATTTGTCATTAGATTAGCCTTACATCTATTCACCCCCTCTAGGTATACTTTCAAAGAAATCCTTTTGAAAAAGACAAGAGATACACTTTTGATAGACTCTCTTTTAACATGAAAGTTAAGCTCTAAACCTTGTAGAGAAAACTCTGTGGAAGATAGAAAAAAGTAGCTCTAAAACTTCTCCAAAAATCTTTACAAAAATTGGCCCAAAAAGTCCCTTTTATAGAGGCTGTCAAAAACTAGCCATTGGGGCCAAATTGACTTGTTGGTCGACCGGATGATCGATCGGCTAACAATCATATTTCTAACCATTACGGTTACCGGTCGACCGCCCCCAGGTCAAAGAGAGGAATCCTCTTTGTCTGTCGATTGCCTGGTCAACCGGCACCTACCCAAGACTTGGGTAGTGCCAGTCGGTCGATCGCTAGGTCAACCGAGCCAGTAGATTGTGCATATGTGCACGTCGGTCGACTGTCTAGTCGACTAAGCATGCCTTCGGTCGACCGATCGGTCGACCGAAAGCAGCCCCAGCTTCAAATTTTTCAGGGTTTTTAGAAATCCTTTTAACTTCATTTTAAATCTTATAAAATCTCCATAACATTCACAAAAATAAGTTCATATAATTACATTAAAATTCAAATATGTGTGATCAAAAATTAATACATATTACAAATATGTGAACTATTTTTTAGGCTTAGAAATTTAAGCTTAAAATGGAAACCGTATTTTCTAAAAACCAACTTTGAAATGAAAACTGATTTTTTTCAAAACTTGTTTAAATATAAAAATAGATATTGAAACACATTGAAGTATAGTGTGTATGAAAATGATCCAATACACATAGTATATGAAATATACTTATTTTTGAAATAAGCTCCAAAATAAGTTTTGAGAAATACAAAACTTAAAACACATGATATAAACTCACTAAAAGAAGTTATTTAAATAATATGAAGTAATAGTGTATATGGATAAAATCTAATACACATATAAATCATATAAACTTATTTTGATGAAATCTATTCATGAAACCTAAATATGTATTCTTTGAAGCTTAAAACCAAAATCAAAAACTATAACTATTTGTTATGAAAACAATATATAAATTTTGTGTGTGTGCATGAGCTTGAGCAATTCATAACTAATCTATTCTTTACATTTTATCTAAAACAAAAATCTTAAATGTACAAATTAGGATTCAAGTTTTCTTGAAAATCTTCTCTTGAAAATCTTCTTCTCCATCTTGACTTGATTCAAACTTGATCCAAATGAGTTACTCCTCTTTGAGTACTTGATGTGATCTTGAAGCGCAAGCTCTTGATATAATATATACTAGCTTCAAAATTTGACTTCGAATCTTTTATTGAAGATAAATACCGACTAAGATCTTGATTATATATCTGAATAATGAGCACAAGATCATTAGTACTATAACTATATGAGTTACTCATCATCAAAAATACAGTGTTGGGCCTTTGGGAACAAACCCATTAACCAGATACATTAACCTAATGACCCAACCCATTATCATATTAACGCAAAATCCATTTACTTAAGTTAATTGGATTTGGGTTATCAGATCTAAACCTCATCCACTATAAAAATAAAATTTCAAAAAATCCCTAATAATTTATAGTATTTACAATTTAGATCTTTTTATTACATATTTGATCCATTTTTATTTATTTTAGTGTTTGTTGGCCCAGAAGCCTTCCATTCTAGTTTTGATGATGATTAACTCATGTAGTTATAATTTACTAATAATCTTGTGATGTTTAGTTTCAGATACTTAACCAAGATATTAGTAGATGATTAGCTTCAACAAAAGTGTTTTGGAGCTTTCACATAGTGATTCAAGAGCTCGAGCGTCAAAGTTCATATCTAGCACTCATTGGAGTCAAGCTCGGTGGATCATGTTTAGATCGAGTCGACTAGGAGACGGTGCTCTATAAGAAGACTTCGGTACATAGTTTAGTTTATGTTTTAGATCCATTTGTTAAAGATTAGGTAGTGTGATATGCTCAAGTTCACAACACACATTTCATGTTTTGGTTTTGGTTTTCGGTTTTTGGTTTAACCGATCTTGATTTTCATGAATAGATAGAATCAAAACAAGTTTACATGGTTTAATGTATATTAGATTTGTTCTATATACATCTATACTTCAACTATTTAAACAAACTTAGTTTGATAGTCTATTTCATGAGTTTGGAGTTTTGGTATTTTAATAAAACTTATTTTTGGATTTTAAGTCAAAAACATTGATATATATATCTTTCATGTATATTGGATTATATCCATATGTAGCATGCTTCAAGTTGTTTAAGTATCATGTTTTTGTATTTGGATGAGTTTTGGACAAAACAATTTTTATTTCAAAAATTCAAGTTTTGGAAAATACGGAATTTGGTTTTCGGTAAAATTTTCATAACACAAAAGGAGTTCAAAATGTTTGTAACTTGGTTTGATTTTTACTCAAACAAGTTTGTATTTTAAAGAGTATTAAGAACTTATTTTTGTGGATTTTTAGAGATTTTTTGGTATTTATTTGACTATTAAAAACCCAGTTTTTAAATTCCTTAAACAGCCCTGCCAGGCTCTGGCGGTCGACCGGGCCGGTCGACCGGACCGGTCAACCGACGTGCACAAGAACGTGCACGCTGACCAGCCACTTAGGCCGGTCGACCGAGCGGTCGACCGACTGAAAGTGCCCCACTCTCGGGTGGGGGCGGTCGACGGGACGTTCGACCGTGAAGCTTGGCACGGTCGACCGAGCGGTCGACCGGCCAGAGAGCAACTGCTCTCTAGAATTGGCGCGATCGACCAGGCGGTCAACCGGCAGGCTCAACGGTCACTTTTTTTACCGTTGGCCGGTCGACCGGAAGGCAATCTGGGCCTAGTCAGCAGCCAACGGGCAAATTCTTTTGGGGCCTATTTATACCCCATTTGTGAACTGTTTTGTGTAAGGTTTTTAGAGAAAAAAATCCAGATCTTTTCACATATTTTCAGCAAAAAGTTTGTGGGTTAAAATTCCAATTTTCTATTTGTTTTCAAAGTGTTTGTTATTTCAAAGAAAATTGTCTTTTGAAAATTTGTTTTTGGTCTAAAAATTCTATATCTATTTGGAGATTTTTCAAGTGATTTTCTTTGTTAAAAATACTTTATTTTCTCATACTCGAGCTTATCATTCTATCCTTTCTATAGGATCTTTGTTTTTGTGGGAAAAGGATTGGTTTGTGGTCTTTTGATCACCAAGTTGTAAACCCTCCTACTTTGTGTTATCCGTCTTGTGTAGAGGTTGATTTTGGAGTGGTGACTTTGTGCCCTATCCCTCTAGTGAGAGGTTGATTGGTGTTTGGCTTTGCGCCATCCCTCAAGTGTGAGGTGATTGATTTGTGGTGGCTTTGTGCCAGCCTCTAAGTGTAGAGGTTGTGTTTGTAATTGAGAGAGGAGTTGTGTACTCCCGGTTTATTCCCCAAATCCTCAGTAGAGGTTCCCTGTGTAGGAGTCTTGGGTGGACAAGTTAGTGGAAATCCTTCCGTATGAAGGCGGGGACGTAGAGCGGGTGCTCGAACCTCGAAATAAATCTCGGTGTTTGCGTTTGATCCATTGACTCTAACTCTCTCTCTTTTATATTGTGCCTTACATCATTTCATATTGCTCATTCATATATTATATGCTTCGCTTGTTTGTGTGTGCCTCACTTGTGTTTAACCACGAGAGCTTCATATAGCACCTCAACTCTTATTCAGAGGAATCAAGAGGAGTTAGTCCAGAGCCCTTCACCGGGAATTCGGATACACTCGTTGGTTACATTAAGTGTGTTGCAATTTAGTTTTAATTTTCGCATTTCGTTCATTAGATTAGTCATACACCTATTCACCCCCCTCTAAGTGTACTTACAGTTGGTATCAGAGCCTACGCTCCTGATATTAGGTTTAACCACCTAGGAGTGTGATCTTGGTTTTGCTAATCTACATTTGCATTTGCATTTGCACACATATAGTTTGCACTCATGGATAGCCCTCCCATGTTTGATATCTCTAGACTTGATATATGGAAGGTTATGATGAGTTGTCATTTAAAAGCCCTAGGATATAAAGTTTACCTTACCATTACCAAGGAATCCTACCTTAGTGATAGCAAGCATATAGAGGCTAATGCACAAGCACTTAAGGCACTTAGAGCATCTCTTGATAAAAAAATATTTACATGTGTTTTCTCACTATGATTCCGCTTTTGTAGTGTGGAACATTTTGACATCTCCCGAGCTACCAACGCTTATCAATAAGAAGAGGAGATCTAGTCGAGACGGGTCCGACGAATGTTGCTTCATGGTCCAAGGGATTGACTCCCTTGAGGTACATTCGGACACTCAACTAGATGTTAGCACTAGTTCTCATTGCAATGATTGTATGGATGCACAAGCCTTGAATGATGAACTTGCTAAAAATTGTGAAAATTTGATTTCAAAATACAAACTTTTAAAAAAGGATAACCTTGGTTTAAAAGAAGAAAATAAAAATTTATCTTCTAGACTTGAGATTGCTTTGCAAGAGAGGGATGAGATTTCAAGTGAACTTGACTCACTTAAATCCTAACTTGAACTTGCACTTAATGAAAACAAAATTTTGAAAACCAAAAATGATTGTGAAAATGTTTTAAAGAAAAATGAGGCTTTATCTTCAAAAGTTAATTTTGTTATAAAAGAAAATGATTCTTTGAAAAACAAAATGATTTGATTTCTAAAGAATTGAAAGATTGCTTAAATGAAAATAAAACTTTGAAAAATGATTTAAACTCTCATGTTTGCCATGCTAGTGTAGCTTCACATTCTATCTCACCTATTGCATGTACCTCTTATTTCTTGATTGAAAATGATATATCTATGCTTAAGAAGAGTGTTGATTGTTTGGGCTCCACTTTGAGTCATTGTGCCTTGAACCACACATGGTTGAAATCTATGTTTCGAAAGAAACAAATTTCATCTTCGCATGCACACAAACCACGGCATACACATGCTCCTCACGTACACACTTATAACACAATGCATACTCATGTGTACACTTGTACACATTGTGGACATAAGGGGCACCTTGCTAAGTTTGTTATGATCGTATACATGATTCAAATTTAGCAACTAAGTTTGTTTGGGTTAGGAAAGGAGCTAACCCCCATGAACCCAAAAGAGTATGGGTATTAAAGACCACCCCTATTGTATTTGATGTAGGTGTGGGCTCTCACATGACGTGAGAGCGATGGTGTCTTGAGGTGGATGCGTTCTGAGCTTTATGAGGACTATTTGGATGCATCACTTTCAAGGGGAGTTTGGTGGGAGGGCCACCTTGTTTTGGAGACATGGAGAGTTGCCTCATGGTTTTGGTAACGATCTCTTACTCCTCATTTATGTTTACATGCTTTTCATGTTATTCATTTTTAGCATGTTTTGATGTTTCTTGATTATTATGTTAAATGCCATGATAATTAGATTAGTGATATATATGATTAGTATTTGAAACACCCATGTTTAATATGAATTTATACCTTTGTGTTCTCATATTTGTTTTGACTAATGTGTATGTCCTAAATCTATGCATGTGCATGTACATAATGATCATATGAGTTTTTATTTTGATTTCTATGCTTCATATTTTGATTACATGTTTAGATGTTAGTTTTCATTAAAACTTGGATGTATACTTGTACAACTAGTGAGCTACAAATAGACTATTATATATTTGTGCTTGAACGCTCATTTGTACTTATTAGATGTACTAGTATAGCCTATTTTTGATGATTCATACATTTTGACTTGTATTCTCATTTTATACATATTTTTCATGTTCATGTTTAACTTCTTGTATATGTCTATTTTGTTTAAACTAATAGCCATACATATACATCCTTGAGCCACTTGCCTTCATGCATATACTTTTGTGGACTCGTTTATATTTAGATATGTATGTATACTTCTAGTTTAGACAAAACATACATATACGTTGAAGCCTATTTGACTTTGATGATTTTCATCTGTTTCATGTTTTAAGAAATTTCATATTGAGCTAAATTGACTATTTTCATGATTATTTTTTTCACATAACTTGTACACTCATATTATTTGATATTTTCTCATAATTTTGTTTTCATGAGTACAATTTGTGCTTTATAGATTTCGAGTGTTTGGAGATCATGTGATTTACATATTTTTCATGGAATATATTTTTGTTTTGTTCCTTACTTGAAGGATTTCATACTAGTTTACAAATTTTTCTTATAACTAGTTCGTATTTTTCATTTTGGAAGAGTTTTCAATTATGCTAAACTTTTTCAAACCTATTTTTGAAAACCCTTTCCATTTTAAGGGCGGTTGGTTGGGCGATCGTGCCTTGTATGCTTATTATTGAAAATCCTTTTGAACATGTGCATAAAATGGGTGGTAGGAAGTATGAGTTATACACTTGATCTTATTATGTTTTCAGTTGGTATCATTGGATTTTTTCAATTGGTATCACTATTGACATTCTTTTTGTATACTCATACGTTTTATTTGTGCTTACTATATCTTATATCTTTGAGCACAAATTTTGATTATGCTAAGCTTGATTTCGTAAATGGCTATTATATTTTAATTGATTTTGTTTCAATTGGTATCTTATACAAGCTTATGTATCATTTTGTTTGGTATTTCATAAAAGGGGAGAAAATTTATATTTCTCTTTTCAAGTGGTTTTGTTTACCTTTCGTATTTTACTCCCACACTTTATGAAAAATGATTGAAAAAGGATATTGATTATTGTTGGTATCATATGCTTCTAATGAAAATTACTTTCAATTGGTACTAATCTTTACAGTTGATATCAAGATTATCTATATATCTTTTAATTGATATCAAAATTTTTGGTTGGATTCGTCAAAATGATTTATTTACTTAGAATTGGTATTTAAATTTATGTTAAAAACTTTTGTTTTATGCACTTTCAATTGGTATGATTTATTGATATCATGATGCACTAAATTGATATATTTTTTTAATTGGTATCATAAAGTTTTGATTTGATTTCACCCTTAATTGAGATTTTTTTTTGTTTAAGACAAAAAGGGGGAGAACATTATTTTATTGTTTCTTTGACCCCTGTGTTGATGATTGACAAAAAAGGGGAGAAGTATTTGTGAGTTTATATGCATGTTTAAGTATTTGTGAGTTTATATGCATGTTTATTGGTTTATTTGAGTTTCATTTTGGTATCAAGAGCTTTTATTATTTTATGCTTTGTTGTTTTGTTTTATTGATATCAAGAAACTTTTTGTTAAATTTTATTTTGGTATCAAGAGCTTGTATTGATTATCTTTTAATTGGTATCAAGAATTTTTTATTGATTAGTATCAAAAGCTTTCAAGAGTATTTTTTATTGATTGGTATCAAGAGCTTTATTACTTTTATTGATAAAGTTTTCAAATTGAAATTTTTATTGGTATTAAGAACAATTATTTATGAACATGTTTATTTCAAAAAGGAAAAGGAATTTATTTAAAAGTTTGGCATCAAGAGCATGTTCATTTCATTGTTTTATGCATGTTGATGCATATTCATATTTAGTATTCATTGCATATATTTATTGTTTATTGCTATGCATGAGTTAAGGGGGAGCTTCCTTGAAGCTTAACTTTAATCCATACATATATAACTCCATGAGTTTTATCATCATCAAAAAGGGGGAGATTGTTGGCCAGAGGCCTTCCACTCTAGTTTTGATGATGATTAACTCATGTAGTTATAGTTTACTAATAATCTTGTGATGTTTAGTTTCAGATACTTAACTAAGATATTAGTAGGTGATTAGCTTCAACAAAGGTATTTTGGAGCTTTCACATGGTGATTCAAGAGCCCAATCGTCAAAGTTCGTATCTAGTACTCATTGAAATCAAGCTCGGTGGATCACGTTTGGATCGAGTCGACTTGGAGACGGCGCTTTACAAGAAGACTTCGGTACATAGTTTAGTTTATGTTTTAGATCCATTTGTTAAAGATTAAATAGTGTGATATGCTCAAGTTCACAACACATACACATTTCATGTTTTGGTTTTGGTTTTCGGTTTTGGTTTAACCGATCTTGATTTTCATTAATAGATAGAATCAAACAAGTTTATATGGTTTAATGTATATTAGATTTGTTCTATATACATCTATGCTTCAACTATTTAAACAAACATAGTTTGATAGTTTATTTCATGAGTTTGGAGTTTTTGTATTTTAACAAAACTTATTTTTGGATTTTAAGTAAAAAACATTGATATATATATATATATATATATATATATATATATATATATATATATATATATATATATATATCTTTCATGTATATTGGATTATATCCATATACAACATGCTTCAAGTTGTTTAAGTATCATGTTTTTGTATTTGGATGAGTTTTGGACAAAACAATTTTTCATTTCAAAAATTCAAGTTTTGAAAAATACGGAATTTGGTTTTCGGTAAAATTTTCATAACACAAAAAGAGTTCAAAATGTTTGTAACTTGGCTTGATTTTTACTCAAACAAGTTTGTATTTCAAAGAGTATATAAGAACTTATTTTTGTGGATTTTTAGATATTTTATGGGATTTATTTGACTATTAAAAACCCAGTTTTCAAATCCCTTAAACAGCTCTGCCAGGCTCTGGCCGTCGACCGGGCCGGTAAACCGGACCCAGAGTCAGTCGGTCGACCGGACGGTCGACCGACGTGCACAAGAACGTACATGCTAACCAGCCACTTAGGCGGTCGACTGACTGAAAGTGCCCCACTCTCGGGTATGGGTGGTGGACCTGACGGTCGACCGTGAGGCTTGGCACGGTCGACCAACGGTCGACGGCCAGAGAGCAACTGGTCTCTGGAATTGGCGCGGTCGACCGGCAAGCTCAAGGTAACTTTTTTGACCATTGGCCGGTCGACCGGAAGGCCAATCTGGGCCTAGTCAGTAGCCAACGGGCAAATGCTTTTGGGCCTATTTATACCCCATTTGTGAGCTGTTTTGTATAAAGTTTTTACAGAGAAAAATTTCAAATCTTTTCAAGTGTTTTCAGCAAAAAATTTTGGGTTAAAATCCTATTCTCTATTTATTTTTAAAGTATTTGTTATTTCAAAGAAAATTGTCTTTTGGGAATTTGTTTTTGGTCTAAAAATTCTATATATATTTGGAGATTTTCCAAAGGATTTTCTTTGTTAAAAACACTTTGTTTTCTCACACTTGAGCTTATCATTCTATCCTTTCTATAGGATCTTTGTTTTTGTGGGAAAAGGATTGGTTTGTGGTCTTTTGATCACCAAGTTGTAAACCCTCCTACTTTGTGTTATCCGTCTTGTGTAGAGGTTGATTTTGGAGTGGTGGCTTTGTGCCCTATCCCTCTAGTGAGAGGTTGATTGGTGTTTGGCTTTGCGCCCATCCCTCAAGTGTGAGGTGATTGATTTGTGGTGGCTTTGTGCCAGCCTCTAAGTGTAGAGGTTGTGTTTGTAATTAAGAGAGGAGTTGTGTACTCCGGTTTATTCCCCAAATCCTCAGTAGAGGTTCCCTGTGTAGGAGTCTTGGGTGGACAAGTTAGTGAAAATCCTTCCGTATGAAGGCGGGGACGTAGAGCCGGGTGCTCGAACCTCGAAATAAATCTCGGTGTTTGTGTTTGATCCATTGACTCTAACTCTCTCTTTTATATTGTGCCATGCATCATTTCATATTGCTCAATCATATATTATATGCTTGGCTTGTTTGTGTATGCTTCACTTGTGTTTAACACGAGAGCTTCATATAGCACCTCAACTCTTATTCAGAGGAATCAAGAGGAGTTAGTCTAGAGCCCTTCACCGGAAATTCGGCTACACTCGTGGTTACACTAAGTGTGTTGCAATTTAGTTTTAATTTGGCATTTTGTTCATTAGATTAGCCGTACACCTATTCGCCCCCCTCTAGGTGTACTTACAGTGTTCAGGTGATATCTTAACCATACGGAGTCTGGTTTGGACGATTCTCGAGCTGTTACAATCGTAAGAAAATGAGCTACATTCCTGTAGTAGCTAAGTGAGTGTTTTTTTATAAAATTAAATTTTATCATGTTGAATAACATTATTTTATTAATTTATCTAATAAACTATAATTATCATCCAATAAATCACGTAAATGGTACATCACTGTAATTAAAATATGTATAAGTGCTTTTTAAACATATTCAACAAGATAATATTCTATTGTGATTGTAGATTTAATATAAAATATGTTGGCCCAGAGGCCTTTCAACCTAGTTTTGATGATAATTAACTTATGAAGTTATGTTACTAATAGTCTTGTGTTTAGTAAGTTTAAAATATAGGTCAAGATCATTATTGATGTTTAGCTTCTACAATGGACTTAAAGCCAAGATTCGAAGCTATCATATGTTGATTCAAGAGCTCGCGCATCAAAATCGCATCAAGTACTCGAGATGGAGTCAAGCTCTTTGGATCATGTTTGGATCGAGCCGTCTTAGAGAAGAAGATCGACAAGAAGGCTTGTATCTAGATTTGTTTAAAAATTTTATTTAGATCTTGTGTAAGGATAGAATAGCTTTGAATTACTTAAGTTCATACACACAAGTTTATAGTTTTTGGTTTTCGGTTTAACCATTTTAGTTTCAAAAATTTATGTTTACATGGTTTATATCCAATAGAATAAGTTTCTTGGTTTATATATGTGTTGGATTTTATCTACACATATTAGAGTTTTATTGTTTAGAAAAACTTGTTTCTATGAGTTCATGTGTTTTGGTTTATCTGAATATGAATTAAGCTTCGATATATTAAATATACATCTTTCGGTTTCATGAATAGATTTCATCAAACCAAGTTTACTTGGTTTATATGTATGTTGAATTTCATTCATATACATTTATAGTTCATATATGTTTAAAAAAAACTTATTTTGATGTATCTAGTTCATGTGTTTAAGTTTTGTTTTCATCAAAACTTATTTGTTCCTTATTGGAAAAAATAAGTATATATCATCTACTATGTGTATTGGATTCTATCTATACACACTATACTTCAAATGTGTTTCAAATAACTTATTTTTATATCTATATAAGTTTATAAAAATCGGATTTTCATTCAAATTTTTGTTTTTGAACAATACAGTTTTTTGTTTAAGCTTTAATTTTTATACCTCAAAAATAGTTCACATGTTTATAATATGTGTCAATTTTTAATCACACATATTTGTACTTAAATTTATTTACATAAACTTATTTTTTGTGAAATTTATAAGGTTGAAATTTATATAGGTTTCAAAGTTTAAGTTTGTAACCCTGAAATTTTGGGTGTTTGGGCTACTTGCGGTCGACCGACCGATCTATCGAAGCATGGCTCGGTCGATCAGGCGGTTAACTGACCTGCACAGAAACGTGCATATGCCCAGAGCCTTGGTTCGATCGACCGACGGTCAACCGTAGCAAGGATCGGTCGACCGACTGGCTCAACCCAACTTTCTGCTAGGGGCCGATTGACTGAGCGGTGTATAAGAGTTAAGACTCTTTGTGCCTTGGGACGGTCAACCAGGCGGTCGACCGATAACCCTAACGATCAAAAATCTAACCGTTGGTTGGTTGACTGGGTGGTCGACCGACGGCCAGTTTGGCCTGGTTTTGAGCCCCAACGACTAATTTTTGTAGAGGCTATAAAAAGAAATTTTCGGGACTGGTTTTCACTATAATTTACAAGAGAAATTTTATCAGTTTGCTGGTGCTTTCTTACCCATCTTCTAAAGAGTTTTAAAATAAATTTTGAGCTTCAAATCTATATGTTTATTTATTTAAAAGTTTTGAAAAATTAAAAGAAAACAAGTTTTGGGAATTCTAGTTTTGTTCTTAAATTCCTTCATCTATCAAGAAGTTTCTTTCAAGAGTTTTCTTATGTTTTCTTTTTCAAAAACATTGTATACTCACATACTTGAGTTTTTCATTACAAATCTATCCTCTAGAATCATGTATTGTGAGAGGTTTTGTTGTGGTCTTTTGAGATTATTAAGTTCTTATTTGTGATCATTGGATCACCAAGTTGTACTTCTTCTTTGCTTTGTGCTTGGATATGTTCTTACCTACTTGTATAGATGTGTGAGAGAGTTGGGGTTGTGTACTCCTTATTGTCAGCTGTAATTCCTCGATGGAGGTCCCTTTGTGGAAGGTTCTTGATAGACATAGTGAAAATCCTTCTGTGTGAAGGCAAGAACGTAGAGCACTGGCTCGAATCTTGAAACATATTCTTGTGTTTGCATTTAGATCTCTCTATCTCTCAACTCTTTACTCTCTTTATATCTTGAATTGTTATTATTGCTCATATTCATATATGTTAAAATATTGTTTGTGTACCCACACTAGTATTCAACCAAGAGAGCTATTGAAGCACCTCAACTCATAATGTAAAGGAATCGTAAGGAGAAGTTCTTAAGCCCTTCATGGAAAATTCAGACTCACTCTTGTTTATACATTGTGTATTAGTATAACAGTTTTTATTTCGCATTATTTGTTATATAGATTAGCACTACACCTATTCACCCCCCCTCTAGGTATATTTTCAATTGGTATCAGAGCTACCGCTCTTGATATTCGGTTTAACCATCTAGGAGTATGATCCTCATTTGCTAATCTAGTTTATATATTTTGCACGCATTCATTCATTGCACTCTTGGATTATCTTGCACCACTCATGTTTGATGTTCTAACATTAACATGTGAAAATTTAAGATGAGTGCTTATCTCAAAACCCTAGGATTCATGTTTACATTGTCACTACCAAGAAATCATATATTGATAATGGCAAGTACTTAGAGGTTAATGCACAAGTCATGGATGCAGTAAAGCACACACTTAGCAAAGAATATATTTTTTTGATTTCTCATTGTGATTCCGCTTTTGCAGTGTGGAACGCTTTGACCTCTCTCAAGGAACAAACGACAAATATTTTGGAGAAAGAATCTATTGGAGATGAGTCTGACAAAGCATGCTACGTGATCTAAGGGAATGATTCCCTTGAGGTAAATTCAAATTCTCATATAGATGATTGTGCTAACTCTTTAAATGATCATGATAGTAGTATGGATGCCCATGCTTTGAATGAAGAGATTTTCAAGTTTTGAGAAAACTTGCTTTCGAAATATAAGGTTTTGAAAAACAAGAGCTTTGATTAAAAGAAAAAAAATTAGATGTTGTTTTCAAAACTCGATTTGATTTTAAAAGAGAAGGTGAGGTTTCAAGTGAAAGAGATTCTTTGAAATTCAACTTGATCGATTTTGAAAGGAAATGAGATTTTAAAAATTAAAAATGAATTTGATGTTGTTTTGAAGAAAAATGATGTTTTATCTTCAAGACTTGATTTGTTTTAAAAGAAAATGATTTCTTAAAAACAAAATTGTTTTGAATTCTAAAGATTTAGAATGTGCTTCTTTAGAAAATATTTTCTTTTTAAAATGATTTTGCCTCTCATGTTTGTCATGATCATATTATTTCATCTTCTTGTATTAAGAATGTTGTTTCATATGCTAGTTCCACATCTTCTTTTAATATTGAAAATGTATATGTATTTTGAAGAAAAATATTGATTGTTTAGGCTCTACTTTGAGCCAATATGTCATTAACCACAAGAGGTTGGAATTCATGTTTCGCAAAAAAATACTCCACTTGTGCATGCACACCATTCACGGCATACATATACTCATCATGCTCACACACATGACTCTTTGTATGCTAGAATGTTCACTCGTTCACATTGCGGCTGCAAAGGACATCTTGCTAAGTTTTATTATGATAAAATAAATGTTTCTAATTTTGCAAGTAAACATGTTTAGGTTAGAAGAGGTACTAACCCCATGGAAAGAAAGCATGGGTACCACAATCTATTCCTATTACATTTGATATAGGTGTGGGATCTCACAAGACATGAGAGTATTGGTGCCTTACTGGGGGATGTGTTTGAGCTAATTGAACACTACATTGATGCATCGCTATCAAGAAAGTTTTGGTGAGAGGACCACTATGGTTTAGAGAAGTGGAGATTAGTTCAATTGCTTTTGGTAACTATCTCTAACTTTTATGTTATGTTTTTAGCATATCATGTTTATGTTTGTATATACTTTTAAATTGAATAGTTTTAGCATGTTTGTTTTCATGCTCATTAGAATTAAATGCAATATTTATTAGATTTGTGATAGACATAGATAGACT